>JAQFZO010001127.1:0-17716 GCA_034695885.1 Geophilus flavus
AGTTCTTAATGTTTTTCAAAATCTTTTCGCCATCCGAAAGGATTAGATATAAAAGCAAAGTTGAAACCCAAAGCAATAATTTATCGTCTTTTTTGAAAACTTTTCAAAAACTTGATTCTTTTTTTCTTCCTTACTCCCCCATCGACATGCAGTTGCAAAAACGACCGTTTTTCAATGAGATTTTCTCAGCTTTGCACAAAGGCGTCAATATTCACACCTTCGACATCACTCGGACAAATACATTCCTAATGCGTTTCTTGAAGGTCGATTTCATTAATATACTGTAGGGGGCGCTGAGTGCAGATTTTCATGCAAAATTAGAAATGATTGTTGGTATATTAGTGTATTGCAGCATCTCTTTGTCGATTTCTTTTGCAATTTATATTAATTCAAAGTAGAATTGTACAGCTGTTGTATATTTAAATAGTTTTTAAAAAATTATGCATATTTAGTTGGTTTTAAGGTTTGAGAGAATATTTTGGAGAATTATGGCAATTTTAGGTGAATTTTTGATTTGTGATTTTTGATTGTGTCTGGTTGAATATTTGTTAAATTTCTGCATTTTGGTTAATTTTTTCGAACTTTTTCGATTATTTCTTTCAATTTTAGTGAATCGTGGCGATGTCTGGTTAAATTTAGCAAATTTCTGTGATTTCGGTTTGAATTTTGCCCAATTTCCGGATGAATTTTTGTGAATTTTGGTGACATCCGGTTGATTTATTTGTGCAAATTTCTGCAATTACCGGTTGCAATTTGTCAATTTTTTCGAATTTTGGTGATTTCTCCTTTAAATTTTAGTAAATCATAGCGATGTCTGGTTGAATTTTAGCAAATTTCTGTCATTTCGGTTTCAATTGTGTCCAATATGCGAATTTTCCCTCATTTCCAGTTAAAGTAAGGTCGATTTTAACTATATTTCGAAAATATTCTTGTCAACAATACACGCTGCATATTTTCCAGTTTTTAAGAACACGAGAAGAATCCCCGACCACATGCCCCGTCCATAATAAATTAAATTCAGAAAGCACGACGCCCCCTCGCATCATTTTTTCCAACTCGCACTCCCAGAATGCACTTAAAATTAGTGTGTTGTGGATGTGTTGGTGTGGGAGGGGATCAATTTCAATTTCTTAAAGTTAATCATAAAATGCAGGCAGCCATTTTTCTTGGCATCTGATTGGATGAGCAAACATTTGTCAACTTACTTGCTCTGTCCATTAGGTACAGAGCCAACAACATTGGCAAAAGCCTGTACTTTGCACTTGTCACATGTCGCTTGATGGCTTTGCAGAGAGCTGTTTGCAGCATGTGTTACAAGCAGATGTGTTTGTCACTAAAGTTTTATGTTCGACGTCAGAACTGGGAAAAGAAAACCCGACATGACATTGCACTCGGCCACATGTAAATTGAAAAATTTAATTTTTCCTCCTCCAAATCTTCCATTAATTACACTACGACCAGTCGTAAGTCGTAACCGATACCTGTGCGACGAGTTTCTTGGCTTTGCGCTATTTAAATTCATTTCGCAGGGTATTAAAAGCGTGCACGTGAGTGTAAAAAAATGCAACTTCACACTTTAGTCATACACCTTAATATCCGAGTTTAAGTTTTGCAAGAAGTCATAAATTGGCATATTAAATGAAAACCGCACGAAACTTAAGCTAGATTCAACTTGCAAATGATTTTTCTAATGCAATTTACTAAAAAATAGGCAAAATGCCAGCATGAAATGAGAAAAAAAAATTCTAAGAAAAAAATATATACATACAAAAAAAAAATAAAAACTAAACTTTTTTCATTTCTCGATGTTTCATAGCGAGAGTCAGCAGCGCGGATTTTTATTTCTACAACAAAAAAAAAAAAAAAATTCAAACTTTTTTTTTCTTGTTTCACTTTGTACTGATAATAAAGTGATAAACTAGGATTTATCTTTTATAAACCTCCCCGAAACTCATCCATAAACAACCTTAACCTTAACCACACAGAAACACGTCGATAAACCGACCAGTAGAAAGCAACTCCCTATTTATAATGTGCATGTTTGCCCGCATAACTCCAAAAAGACACCCCGAAATTACGTGACGCGCAGAAAACACAAACAACACTTCGCTCGACCACAATTTCCATGTCAAATTACCTCATAACCAAACAACAGCCAATCAAATTACTCTCGCCAACCCAGGAAATTAAATTACCCGGCATGCAAACAATGGAACTTTCAAATATACACACTTTGGTGTGGAATAATTACACGCGCGGCGCTCTGCTGTCATCTTCTCGACATCTCGTATCAGTTTTGTATAACAAAAAGAAAAATAAATCGAGAGGCTTTTTCAAGAAATAAGGATTGGTTGAAATTTGCAAAGAGAAAAAAGAAAGATGTAATAAAAAATAGAAGAATAAACAAAAGGAATCTATCAAATATGACAAATTCACCCACTCTAAAGCATCTGGCACTTTGTCAGACCTCAACACAATATATGACAGCAAAGCAAAGAAGGGGGAAAAAGAAGAAAAAACTTCTTCTTAACCTGCTCCAGCAATTTTCTTCGACTCTATGCAATTCCAATCAATCAAAATCACGTACCAAAAGGATTTTCACGATCGATATTGGCAACGCAGCTTCCATTGTCCAAAGGAAGAAGGAGAGAGAGAGAGAAAAAAAGTGTAGGAAGGAGGAGGAGAAGAGAAGGGAGCATTGCCTGAGCTGTCTCTCTAATAGCATCCAAGCAGAGAAGATTAATCCAAATTCCAAAGCGGCTACCGGGAACCTATGACTTTTCTCATTTCACACAGAGCTCACGTCCGTCAGTGAAAAACCCTGGTCAAATTGAGCGCAACGTCACCAATGGTGAGCAAGTTCAATACCTTGCAGACCTCACTAATTCCCGCAAAAGGTTCTTTCAATGAAGCTCGATGGATGCGCTTCATCAACTTCCGATATCCACTCGGAGAATACTGATAAAAATTCACAATTCCCAATCTTATACGGCTTGATTTAATAAAAGGGAGGAAAAAAAGTGTCGTCTCGTGTATCTTTTGTTATTCGCTTCCAACGTGAGGTCCCAAGACCTCATACCTGATTCTAAGGCGCACGTTTTTACACGTTTTAAGGTCCCACTGAAGTTTGGGGTCGAGAGGTCTCACTGATTTTTTTTTTTGAGTTTGAAGATATCAGTTCACACTTGTTAGAATTTATTCGTTCTGTTATACTGACAACTTGTCAGAATAATAACTGAATATTCTAAAGACTGGAATCTATTTTATCTTGTCAGTTGAGAATTGAATTCATCTTACAGTTTTGCAGCCAATAGGAGAGTGGGAGTTGTTATGCGAGAAAGTGCATTCAACAATCATGGGTGAGTTTAAACATATTTGGATAAACTTTTGGTTCTTTATTTTAATGCTTGCTGATAAGTCAGTTTGCGATTACTTTTGAATCTTTGCATGATATTTTCGGTTTACACGTTCTATCAAGTTGCTTCTCCTACCACTATAGATGAACTCCACAAATATAAATTTCTGTGGACATCTGACAAGAGTTCCGTGTCCCTTTCCTATTTTTACTACGGAAGGATTGTCATATGTAAAGGGACCATATTCTGAACATGCTCGGTGTTCACTCTCCTCTTGGGAATCTGCCGAGGCCTTCTTTGAAAGCATCGAATACACAGCGAAAAATTTTGTCCCTATATGAACTCCTTTTAGGTTTAAGTGTGTAAATTGGGTGTAAATGATAACACTACACCTTAAAGGTATTAAAAATTGTTTCTTACACCCAATACTAGTGTTTAGAAGCACTTTTGAGTGTAATAATTGTGCAAAATGGTGCCTGAATAGTGTTATTTCACACCTAAAAGGAGTCTATATAGGGACAACAGTTTACACCTATTTACACCTATTATTTTTCGCAGTGATGGTAGATTTTTGTACCGTAAACATTTTAAATGGTGAGTAATTGCATCCATCACTTTTACATCAAACAGTAAAGTGGTTTAAAGTTTTAGGGTGGGTTAGCCGGGTATTACATTACCACCAATATATATTTTCTAGATTCTGTGAACGGAAATTTTTCTGAGCAGTGTGAACATAAAATAAATTCTAATGTCAGTAAAAATGATTTAATTCTGTAGAAGATATGGAAGATATTTGGACCCAGCTTTTTTTGACCCTGTGAATCCACAACCACAATGTCTTTTGATCTTCCGGTTAGTTAAATTCAAAGTTACTTGGGAAGTTTTGCAATTGAAACCAATAAAACAAGGCACTTACCTCGTGACTGATCTTATACAAAAATTCTTTCAGTGACTTACCTAAAAAGAAAAACAAAAAATAAATATAAAAAATTTATTCGCAGAAACAATAGAAATTGCAGAATATCACCCTTTACAAAGATATAAGAAGATTTAAAAAGTAAAGAGGATTTGTTAGTTTTTTTATTATTTTTTTTTGTGTTAGATGCATGGCCTTAAGAAAATTGCAAATTCTCGCTTTAAGAGCACGTTCAATGATGGAAAAATTCTCAAGCTTCTTAAAAGCAGAAAAATAATGAAAATAAACACGCTCCTATTCACACTCCTACTACAGATTCCAAAGGATTTTACAAGAACTCGCTTCAACTTTCCATCCAATCGATATTCACTAAATTAAATGTAAATGTCTCCTTTTAAAAGAAATGCAAACATTCCAAAAAAAAAAAAAAAAAAAAATTAATTCGATTGCACTTTATGCATACTCATCATCATCATCATCATCATCATCATCATTTTCATTTTATCATTTGATCCAGTGATATTTTTACAAAATTTTAAAAAGAAAATAAATGATTAACCTTTTTAATGTGACACAGGACATTTTAAGAGACGTAAAATTGATGAAATACGAGTGGAATTCGAGTGCGAGTGACTCGCATGACCTTTTAGCAAACCACTGTATCGAAATTGCAGTAAGTTTGGCATGATTAATGAAAGTTTAAGTATCACCATTTCGATTGAATTCCACCATGCGTTAAAACCACACATTTTTTTCTCCTCTTTCATCCTTTTTTTTTTCCTTTTCCTCTCTCTCCTCACTCTCCTTTTGCTTAAATATCTGTCGCAGCATATTGATATGGACAAAAATGAGAGTTGAATCTCTGGCACGACTCTTCATTGCACGCTGATAACTCTACTACACAATTGTAAAGTTTCATCACCCCCGCAGTCATTTGTGCTGAAATAGCATCGTTACAACTAGCGCTTCACTGAACTAAGTGCCCATTTGGAGCAGCCATAACTAAAGATTATTCACTATTACTGGACAAGACTTGCCAATGTAAGAGGTAAACCTAAACTTTTCACAACTATCTCTAATTACTAACATCGTTAAAACTATTAATTATGACACACTTCATTTAAAATCAGCAAATTAAATTAACGCTGCTCTGAGCCGAGATAAGACAAAGTAAACATTTCTTCGCGTCTAAGATGCAAATCCCTATTTTAAATGTCGTAAAATTTTACATTTTAAAAATAAAAATTTCCATGCGGGTTAAAGTGTCACTTCCGGTCGGGTAGGAAACTCCAAATTTAGGATGTGTTGTAAGTGGACATAAAATATTTAAAGGTCCTAGCCTAACCGGAAGTGCTTTTAAAAATTACAATAGGAATTGCAGAATGAAATCCATTCGTGAAAATTTATCATCTAGATTTTTGATACTCTATATTTTAATGCGAGGGATATTCCGAGTGAGTGGAAAAGACTATTCCGATCACATTGACACGAGTCCTACCCTTTCGTCCATTCTGTTTATGCTTTTGGCGCTTGATTGTGCTGTGATGGTCATAAAAATCTGCTCGTTTCCTATACTGCTTTGCAACTGCAGAACGTTGTCATCACGGATTATGCTCAGCAACGCGTGTGATTCCCCCGCCGCGGCCAGTTGCAGCAGTTGACCGCCATTTTAGCGAGGCTGGATGACGTACATGCGCAATGACGATAATCATCATTCCATTTTGAATATTCAACCCTTTGCGTAAAAAATATTTGAATCCCAATTGTTTACATGAATATTTTGAATGTTCATCTTCCGACTGTCCAAAAGCTCCTCCAGAGACACTAAGCAGTTATTCCTATTTATCTTTAGTGCGTTAGTTCGATTATTCATCTAATTATTGACGCTCCGTTACATGATTATCGAAAAATCACACAAACATCATTCTAATTTTTGGTAAACTGATCAACTTAAATTGGGGCCCAAGGCAAGGGGGCAGGGTGAACGTACTCTAATGTGCCAGTGCTGCTACAAGAAAAATCTGCTCGTTGTATTTTCGGGATCTGAGCATGCGCAGTAATAAAATATAAACAATGACTGACAACAAAAAAAAATAAAGATGCGTTGTTTGGAATTTTTTTTTGTTAGATTCCTGTCTTTTAGCTACAATACAATTTCACATAATTAGGAAATAAAGAATTTCTGTCCTGACGTTGTTGAGTCACACTTTTCCCTGGCATTCACAAAATTCTTTGCGTGAAAAATGATAAACATTTCCCCAGCGTTGGATTAAGTTAAAAACAGCCCAATACTTTGGCCACTTTAAACTTTTCTCTTTAAAGCCAAGACCCAAATGATGTAACATAGTAAAACAGAAAATGATTCCTTAGTGGACTGTTAGCAACATTAATGATGGCCCATTGCTAAATTTATCTGCGGTTATGGGGCTGTAAAGACAATAGATTCAGATAACACCAACAGGCAGCAGCAGCTATGAGACTAGACACATACAACTACAAACCCCGTTAACTATTTACAGTTGCATTTCATCTGTCAGATGTTGCTCATTTCAAACCACATGCTTAGTACAAACTTCAAATTGTGATCCAATTAATTCCAAACGGCGCAAATCTGCCTCATGAGCGACGAATTGACGACGATATCGTATCGTTTCTCGTCCGAGTAATAATAAGTATAAAAAAATAAAAAACATTAGAAGGGAAAAAAAATGGAGATTAAGTTTAAGGGGGTTCGAAGCCAATAGAGGGAGCTGGAAATTGCAATTTGGATCAGCGCCTCTTTTCCGCCGGTTTTGTAAATGAGTTTGGATGTGTTTGGATTGCCAACTAAGCTACGATTCTAATCCAGCCAGTATATTGAGTTGCTCCAATCCAATTTGGCGAATCCCATTCCGCACGTCATAATTTAGTCACCAAATCACTTTCGAGTTAAGTCTCACATCTCCACTTTCATATCCGCTCGCGTAGACGTTCGTCCATAATGCGCGAACATTGACAAATTATATTTTCCTAATGCAATTTTCCTTATAAATTTCCAAATAAGTGTTCAATTATGCAATTCTGAAATAATAACATTAAACCATTTATCGCGTCGTTAAGGTAAATTGGCGGTCAGAACTGACTGGCGATGGATTGACCATTGACCGAGATGCAAAAATATTGCCGTCGGTTGGTCACTTTCATCCGAGGGATGATGCAAAGAGATCTCTCAGGACGATCAAAATCCTCTACTTTTATGTAAAGTTGCCAGAGTTCCAGTTTCTAACAGAAAACCTCCATGCGCAAACTCTCTTACTGCGGCTAAAGATAAGTTGAGATAACATTTCGTCATCAAACCCAAAAATTTGGTGTTTTGTGCTGAATTTGCTCTAATTCATTGGTCAAAATTAGGCAAATTTGCTCCGCACTAGGAACTTTTCCAACTTTACGCCTGAAATACCACTTTTGTTTAATCGACCCCAAAAATTTGATGTGTTTTGAGCTACGTTTGCTCTAAATTTGCTCTATGCAGTAGAAGTGGAGTATACAGTAATCAACGGTCCAACTTAATCCAAATAGAATTTTAAAAAATATTTGGCCAGTATCAGACCTTTGTTCCACGCTGTATAAAAATTAAAACGACAAAATTGCTTTTATCCATACACCACAGTAATATTGTCTGCTTGGGCGGCAACGGTCGCTCGAACTCGTCTGGTTCCTCCGGCTCGCTCCGAAAATGTGTGCTGATATTGCCGAGTTGAAAACCACTCGCAATCGCCACTATACAATACAACGACATAGCTCATACTATCGGCCTGTCGCTACGTCGATCTCATCATGTATAAGCCGCCCTTTGGTCACATTTCGACGTGGATATTTAGCCGAAAGCGACTCGACCCTATGGGCCCCATATGATTCGTGCATCGCTTTAGCATAAGCGCCTCCTAGGGTGACTTTTTCGGATCGTTGAAGAGTAAAAGAGGATGCTAATGATCGGTTTGGAAGACCCTCGACATCGACATTCCCCGATCGCAAAGCATCATCGTCCCGGAAATGGAAAATGGAGATGAGAGAGAGAGTGAGAGAGAGAAAATCTCAATTACAACAATTTCTGAATAGGACAAGACCGCACGACTCTGAACATGATCTTTAAAGACCCGAACACACAGAAAATTTAATTTAAAACGACTATTCGTACAACGCCCATTACTGTCATATACCGGATTTCACATTTCCAATTGAGAGATAATTTGACAATCAACTCAAATCAATTTTCAAACCAGAATAATAAATTCAAAACCGCTCAAAACACCCCCAAACCCCCTCTTCTGTCAAAATTCAAAACCAACGAAACAAAACAATTCAAAATAAAATGAAAAATCACCAAAAGTTTTCTGACGAGTGAAGTGAAAGAATAAATTTCATCATACCGAGTGAAAGAAATAAAGAAGAAAAAAAAACTGCCACCAGGTGATGCGTTGGTATACGAGGTACTAAGAATATGGAGGTAGGTTATAGTAACTTTTTGTTTACATAGGGGACATGCAAATGGCGATATACTTTTGCATGTCTCCACTAGGAGTCGTTGCCGGTGGATTCCAATTTACTTGTTTGCCGGATCAATATGGCGGATTTTTGTTGAGTGCCACCTAGGGACGACCGTGGAAGAATTTACAATGCAGCTGCGAGAGGCATTTCAAAAGTCCGGTAATCATGGGATCATGAGAAGAGGGCGTAATCAAGTGGCTTTTCAGTTCAGCAATGGCGAAAAGCTGAGCGAAGAAAGAAAGAAAGGAATAAGAAAAAGCGATGCGTAATAATTTAAACAAAAGGAGGAGAGAGAGGATGATCGGTGTATATATATCGAGTATGAAAAGTGTAGAAAAAGAATTACTAATGACGCTCTTGATGAATTATTTAAATAGCAGCCAACATTTTGACCTCGTGGCTAGATTAAGGATGGCACATGTTGAATTCGGAGAAAATGAAGATGGATGTAAGGCGATAATGCCACTTGGCTGCGAACGACGATAAGAATAACAAAAGGTTGCGAGTAGTTTTCGTGAGGATGGCGAGTTAACGGTTGAAAAATCATCGTCGCTTTTAAAATCCCTTAAAAGCATCGCTCGGGTCAGATTTGAGCGACTTTTCCACTGATGGTAAATCAGGGCGCTCGTTAAAACTCAAGATTTCGAGGAGGAAAACTCAAAAGTCCTCATCGTTGTACTCTGTAATCACGAGTCGTTTCTCTTTTATTTCGATTTGCATCGAATTCCATCCACTTTTGTTTATTGACTAAACAAGTTACACGCAGTTTCTGCTTTTCTTTATCCCACTTCTATTCCAATTTCGCGTGTGCCAGAGGTGTTGGGATCAATATTCATGAATACAGCAATTACCGACACGGCTGCACAGTGCACACCTTTCGTTCCGTGCCCACCCCACCTAAACCAATATCATTGTGAGGCGTTCAAACGGGATAATTTAATCTTATGCCGATTAAATAAACACGAGATGAAATACAAGCCATACTGTATAAGAATGGAAGAGGGAGGAAGGAGGTGGACTCGACTCTCCTCTTTCGAGAATCAAAACAGTGAACGGAAGAGATACTCTACAGAGGAATTAGGTGTGCGAGGCTCGTTTCTATGTCTCGTTGATTTCGGGTGTAATTCGATGAAAACTTTGGGGGAAAGATGCAGTGAAGTTAGCACCCAGATTGCGCAGTGGTCGATTTTCATGCTAACAAACTTAAACCTTAATCTGACTATGAAAGTGAAACAGAAATCTTGTTATGTATTGCCCCAGTGCACTGGAAATTCAAGCGATTAAAAAAATTATTTAGAGGGTATAAATAGTTTTAATTTTATACATCTGTGGCATAAATAACTAAAGATGGTACGGTATATAGAGTATAGAGTTGATACAATAGGGCAATGTTGGGTTTTTCGTGTCATGTTGTTGATAGTGCGCATGCACGGCCATCCACCAATCGTTGCGCCCGATTGCAGTCCTAGTAGTGAGGACCGAGGAGTATCGACATACGAGCAAGAAGGATATTGTATGCCGTGATCACGATAAGCATGAGCAACAGTACATATTTGGTTTATTTTAATAAATAAAACAATTTCTATTCGATCACTATCTTCTGTAACAGTATGTTCAAAGTGGGCCTAAACTACTGTCCAGTGCTCGGTCTTTGGGCTCGCCACCAAGGAGTATGCATAAGGTGTTTCTCAAAATATTACAAACTTTATTCTGAGTGACACGCGTTTTCTACGCAGTGGAGGAACCGCCCAACATTGCTATGCTGCATCAGCTCTATGTACCGTAGGCACTACCATCTTGACGGAATAACTAAAGTAGCTCGTTACTGCAACCAGTATTCCAGTTACTTACAGTAGCCACGATTAGTTTTGACGAAAGTGTATTTTTAACAACTACTTATTAAAGAAAAAATACTAGCTGCATTCAAAAATTAAAACAAATTTGTGTTTTGTGTTTTAGATGTCACTTGTTCTCATTAAACTGAGAAATAAGGAGAGATAAGTTACGCCTTAAACACAAAACACAATTTTTGTTTTAGTTTTTGAATGCAGCTACTATTTTCTCGGTGCAAAACATTATCAATTATACCACAATTTTCATTAATTTCTTATTCATTCAGAAATTTATTTAAAAAAATCAAATTTAGTCCGAAAAATGACGTTATATTAAAAACATTTGGTAAATTTAACTCTCACCACAGGAATAATCTTATAAAATGATTTAAGTTACTTTCATACACTTTTGTGTCGTCAGACACGAACTCGCGTTCCATTTTGCAATGGTGATTTGTGCATCCTTCGAGTCGACGACGTCAATTTTACAAAAAAAAAAAAAAAAAATTCCATCTTTTTCGCCAACTCAACAACATAAATAATAAAAAAAAACTCCCAAACTTAAATGCAATGCAACAAATCTAAACTCATATTCCTCACACCACAAGATTTCTAAAAGCGCCCACAAACAAAATGTACCATAAATGTCATCCCGCGCGACACATCAATTACAATCACGCATTTACAAACAAAGATGAACTAGCAAACTTCTTATCAACTTACAAATTAACCCTTTAACGACTTTCTTAACACCTCACGCAACATCGATTCGTCTCAAAACAACCAAAAAAAAAAACAAATTACCACCGATTCACACGGCAGACGTGTAAAAACAAAAAAAAAATACAAAACTTAAAAACTATTAAGGAATATAAATTGAAGGCAGTAAAAC
The DNA here is from genome assembly GCA_034695885.1 of Geophilus flavus. NCBI lineage: Eukaryota > Metazoa > Arthropoda > Chilopoda > Geophilomorpha > Geophilidae > Geophilus > Geophilus flavus. The sequence goes on from JAQFZO010001127.1 coordinate 11,524, forward strand.
AACGTATGCCCTTCACGTGCACGCAATTTGAAAAATATTACTACGTTAAAACGTTGCGAGTAAAGGACTAGAGGGAAATTCACTCCGCCTTACAACCATATCGCTTCTTCCTTTCCTTCTCACTTTTTGCCAACGAAAACTCTCTAGCACTGCCCTCTGGAGACGAATCCACACTATGATTCAAAATGGCGCCATAGGGAGAGAAAAACGAGGCTGGTGTTGAACAAAATATTTTGTCAGCAACTTGTTATTTTTTTTTTATGTTCACTAAGGGGAGTGTGGGTGAAAAGATCCAACTTTGTAATGGATTTTTTTTTTTTTTTTTTTTTTAAGGGACACAAAACTTTTTTTTTTCAGCTTCTGCTTTATACTTGTCTTCTTAGTATAGGAAGGGGCTCGTGGGGCTTTTAAATAGGTTTGAATGAAGGAAGAGAAAAGAGTTTAAGAGTTAATCAGCATCAAAGGAGGTTGAAAAATTAACTTTGCTTAAAAGCAAAGTTGAGAATCTGATTTCTTTTGCGAGACAATTTTCTGTAATGCGTCAAAAGAGGGGAATAAAAAGGAATTTTTTCTTCTTTCTTTAAGTCTTTACGTTGTTATATGTTTGAAAAATTCTGTGCCTTTAAAGAGGTGCGTCCAATTAAGGGCGGATCCAGAAAGTGTGTGTGTGGGGGTGGAGGGGGGAGTTCTGCGAAAATTTGTGAAAATTATGAATAGTTTTTATTAAGATTTTGAATAATTTTGTAGTGATTTTGGCAATTTTTTTAAGATTTGAATAATCTTTGAAGATTTTGGACGAGTTTGCAAGGATTTGAAGAATTTTTGAACGATTTTCTGAAAATTGTAAAGATTTTCTGAAAATTTTTGAAAATTTTGAATGATTTTTTGAAGATTTTGAACGATTTTCTGAAGATTTTTGAAGAGTTTGAACGATTTTCTGAAGATTTTTAAAGAGTTTGAACGATTTTCTGAAGATTTTTGAAGAGTTTGAACGATTTTCTGAAAAATTTTGAAGATTTTGAACAATTTTGAACGATTTTCTGAAAAATTTTGAAGATTTTGAACAATTTGGAATGATTTTTTGAAAATTTTGCTATTTTGTGAAGATTTTAGGGATTGCAATATGGTGCAAAAAATTGAAGATTGCACCCTGCTGGGTCCCATTTGTCAAAGTTCATCGATGTTTACATTTAATAAAATTATTAATAACATCAGCTGTCATCGAGACCATTCATCATTCATCAATTGAAGTTTCTCATAGTTTAGAGCTGGAAATCCTTGAAATGTTACATTACAGTACAAGTAGAAACAAGCAATGAAATTACTCAAAAAGTTCTCTCAAGAGGCACGAGGCTGCTGCCCTTTCATGCTTTCATTCATCTGCGAAGTTTTTCATGTGTAATTACACCTCATTTTTACTTTCTCGCATTTTTAAATACAAAAACTACAAACTAAACAATTTTTATACACACATACATTTATTTTTATTTATTATAAATCACCAGTCCCCACAATAAACTTCTCCAAAACAAAACAGGTAGCCAAACCTCATTCTCATTTCCCATATATGGATTACACAAAAAAATAAAAAAAAGGTCAAGATTTCATTAAAGAATAGCCCGAGACTCCATATTCGTGACTCGGAAGCCCAAAATTCTCATCCTTTGATCAAAACCAGATATTAATACAGGTCGAACCTCGTTATAACGAATTTCGATATAACGAATTTCGCGATATAACGAATTATAAATTTCTCTCGGTTAAAAAATTTCGCTATAACGAATTTCATTATAGCGAAATTTCGTTATTACGAACAAAAATATGAACCGCAAGTGCCGTTTTTCTCGTTATAACGAACATTTCCGGTCGAAAATATCGATTTTCGCGATTTTTATCGTCGATATTAGACCAAACAATATTTTTTATTTTGGTTCGTTATTACGAATTCCTTCGTTATAACGAATTATTCTCGCTATTACGAACAAATTCGCTATAACGGGGTTTTCAGTTAAACGAACCCTCGTTATAACAAACAAATTTTCATTTTCCGAGCAGTTCGTCATAACGAGGTTCGACCTGTATTAATACACAATAATTAAAAAAATATTTTTAAGTTTTTAAATTTTTAATTCGCGGCACTTTAATTACGAGGCCACGCTCTTCGCACCTCCTCACCTGTGGATGGGGTTGGAATCCGTGACCTCATCGACCTCTCTCGAACGTGACGGGGCAGTGTGGTGTTGATCGTGGCGGCGGCGGCGTCGGCGTCGGAGTGGTCAGCCCCAAAAAGAGTGCAGAGCGCGCATAGTCAATTGGGCATTGCTCTTTCGCCGTCCATCCATCATGGCAGCAGCCTCTTTTGCTTTACTCCCACACGGAGAAGGTCAGAGGTGAACGACTTGCACGAGTACTCCATAATTAGAGCCCGAAATTCATTTTGGCGCGAGCTGTAAGTCGCCATCCGTCATCTGGTTTCCGCCCACTCGATCTTTGAGGGTCTGATTATGGAAGATGGTGGAAAAAAATGGCAAATGTTTATTTTGTTTAGGGCTGGGAATTTAGGAATGTAATTAACTGATTAATTGATGAGTTTTAATTGATTAAAATTTAGGTTAATTGATTAGTCGTTTTAAAATGGTATTGATGTGGCTGTTGTTGTTGTTGCTGATTGGTGGAGTTTAAATTTCTGGAGAGACAAATATTAATTTTTTATTTCTGGATTTCTATGAATTTCTAACAGATTTCTCTAAGGATTTCCAATGGATTTCTATAATTTCTGTGGATTTATATGGATTTCTAACAGATTTCCAATGGATTTCTATGGATTTCTTTGATTTCTGTGGATTTGTAACAAATCTCCAATGGATTTCTATGGATTTCTGGATTTCTAACAAATTTCCAATGGATTTCTATGGATTTCTATGATTTAAGTGGATTTGTGGATTTCTATGAATTTCTGTGGATTTCTAACAGATTTGTTCTGTGGATTTCTGGATTTCTAACAAATTTCCAATGGATTTCTGGATTTGTATGGAGTTCTGTGGATTTCGGGATTTCTATGGTTTCCTAACAAATTTTCAATGGATTTCTAACAAATTTTCAATGGATTTCTATGATTTATGTGGATTTCTGGATGTCTATGGAGTTCTGTAGATTTGTGGATTTCTATGGATTTCTCTAAATTTCTGGATTTTCAATTATTTATATAAACAGTTCGTTATATCGAAGGATTAGTTATAAGCGACTTCGTTATAACGAGCTTCAACCTGTATTTACGATATCCTCGACATTTCATCACCAGATGGCATTGGGGTATTAAAAAAATTAAAACTATCCTTTCTACTAGACCATTAAAATCAATTTCTTGACCAATCAAATCAATTTTCTCGTCCAATCAAAAGTCGATTTAAATTCGATTAATCAACCGATTAATCGATTAAAATATCGTAATTAATTAATTAATCAGAGTCCCAGCCCTAAACTTTTATCCTCGTTATTGGTACGGTATTTGTTAAAAGGTACTAGTAGTAATTTTTTTCCAGGTTGTTAAATAAAATGTAAACAAATGAAACGAAAATAACTCGGGCGCCACATTTGCTGGGGAATAACTCACCGTGTCAGTTTGTTTTAAGGGTTTAAATTTTTTTTTTCATTTGGTATAAATGGGTGTTTTTAAACGGGTCTTTTGTGTGTGGCAGTTCTAATTTAATTTTTATCCAAACATGGATGTTTCGATAAGGGAGTCGAACTAGAATTTGGCAATTCGTCACGACGACATGATGCGCGAATGCCAAGAATTTAAAAGAGGAGTGATAAAAGTGAATAAAAATATCAAATTGATTAGCCGTGTCTGTCACTACACTCGACTTATTTCAAACTTTGAAATGAAAACCATTCATTAAGTGTGAGCGAATTTATGGCTGCAAATATCTGTTTGGACTGGATTGATGGTGTATAACAGTTGTGCGAGGTTGAGTGGACTAGAAAATCACTTTTTTGGGGTATTTACTAGGGCTAAGACTTTAGTTGATTAATCAAACGATTAATCGATTAAAGTTTTAACCGATTAAAATTTCGCATAAACGAATTGAAAATGGCGCCAAAAAAATTAGTGCTGATTGGTTAAATCGATGGAATTCTGTAGAAAAGCGACGAAAATTGATAGAAATCAACAGAAAAGGGGAAAAATTAAGGAAAATATATGAAAAACTGCGATTTGCCGACGATTTCTGTTGAATTACCGGTACTCCTGATTGTTGTTCTATTGGTTAACTCCGTTTAACCCCCTACTGTTTACATCTACCCTCTGTATATAAACCCCCCTACCGGATGCAATAAACACTTGTTCATTCAAACCCACACTGTGCACCACGTGTCCAAGTCTCTACCTTCACTCTCAACATTTAAAGTCTACATAGATTTAATTCGATTTTCTTTTAAAAATTTGTTACTATTTTTTTAATTGCGACCAATTTGACCAACATTTTTTTGGCAGTTTTAATAGTTCCACGAAATCGACGTATAACCACTCCGTAAGCCGTTGTTTCTTTTCACACTGGTGAAGATTGAAACTATTCCTCGAACTACTGATTTCTCTCTACAGCCAAGCGCCGTATAACGGCGAAAAATTGCAACTTTTTCCCGCCAAAAATAAAAACAATAACACTTAAATTTAACCAAACTTGACATTGAATCCATTTAATTTACACAGTATTGTATCTCACGCAAAATCAGCTTAAATTTCGAAAAAAAATCATCAAAATTTATGATAAATTTTTGAAAAAGCGCGGCAATGGCTTGAGGGAGAATCGCGAGTCACCATCATGATGATTTTTCCCTTTCTTTTCACTACTCTTAGTCCGTATGATGCAAGTAAGTGTATTTATCACCTTAAAATCCAGTAAACGCCATCGATCGATGTCTGATCTGACCACGAGTTCTCATGTGATCGCCATGACAACAAGCATAGCACAGAAAAAGTTGCAATTTTTCGCCGTTATACGGCGCTTGGCTGTAGTTTAAGAGAGAAATCAGTAGTTTCCGAGGAATAATTTCAATCTTCACCAGTGTGAAAAGAAACAACGGCTTACGGAGTGGTTATACGTCAATTTTTCCCCTTTTCTCTGTTCTGTTCTCTCTCTCTTATCAGTTTGTGGTTTTCAGGATTTTTATCACTGTTAATTTTCTCACTATAAACGGAATTAAACTATCCGCTAGCAACTCCGTAAGCATGCGCAGACGTAACTCAGCCGGGATGGGGTTCTTCATTAATCTTCTATCTTCCATATATCTTCTGGTAAAATACAAGATTGCGGGACCGCAGCTGTGTTTATCCAGCTGACGCATCCCCGGCGGTTCCTACGAAGTCATGTTCTGCATTCGTCGGTTTAAATCCTTATGTACTTTGCACACCGAATTTTAGGTACGTAGAAAATTCGTGCTATCTCGTTTAGTGCAATTTTACCTCCTGGAGTCGGGTCAAATTTTACTACGCACTGATCTGGGTGTCTTAAATCAACTATTAACAGTTGATAGTGCTTTTCAATTGGTAATGGAAACACACTTACTGGTTTCGCATCAAATGATCCTTGAGGAACTTTCAAATAATGCTGTACTTTTTCGTATTGTTCATTTTTGGATATTCTTTTTCCAGCAATCGACCATACGCGTCAACTATTGGATTATGTATCCATGCAGCTGGTCTCGGTTGTAAAGTGGATAACGCTACCAAATGACTAATCAAAAATTTGTGCTTGGATGTTTCTGACACTCTAATAAACTCGTTTTCATCCATTTTACGTAAGTCTGATATCATGGAGTGGGCGTCCCATCTAGACGCATCAGGTAGCTTCACATCATAATCCAATGGAATCGTTGGTATTTCAAAATCCGGATCGTATGGAGGATGGCTTCTATTAAAGAATCGGACTGATCGTTGCATTTGCATTTGAGCAACTGCTACTTTCTTCAGTAAGATGTCTTTCTTCTTCTTCTAGTAATTTAACAACTTCGTCAGGTGTCGGCGCTTCTTTTCCTCGTTTTTCTAGTCTTTCTATTATTTGTTTACATCTGACTGCCATTTTCCGAAAACGATTGTCCACTTTTCTCATTGTATCAACCTCACTTTTCTTACGCAAAATCTCGGTTTCTTCTAGAGTTGCCATCCGATCGGATAAAATCCGATCCGATCCGA
>JAQFZO010001128.1:0-17711 GCA_034695885.1 Geophilus flavus
AGAGCAGCGACGCAAAAAGCAGCCCCAGCTCCGGTTTCTGATGCCGCCGATGAAAGTGAAAACGACGAGGACAACAAGCACGATAATGGAAATGGAAGTGATGATTCCGAAGAAGCTGCTCCCGTCGCAAAGCCGTCGAGAGCGCGTGGTGGAAGAGCAAAAGCGCCACCTAAGGAGAAAAAAGAGGTTTCATCAGCCCGAGCACGTGGAAAGAAAAAGGTTGAGGAAAAGGAAACCGACGAACCCGAAAAAGTCGAGCCGAAAAAAGGACGTGGAAAGGATACCGGTAAAGTTGAAATGAAAAACGCGAAAGTTGTCGTTAAGCGGACGACGACGAGAAATACACGAGCTGCAAATGGTGACGAAAGTAACGATGATGATGATGACGAGCCGAAACAGAAAATCAAAAAGACTGCACCTAAGAGAGCCGCTGCGAAGAAACCATCTTCCGAGAAGACTTCCGAGGATGATGAAGCTGATAAGATATCGTCAGAAGAAGATGAACCTCCGGCTGATGTACCTAAGAAGCGAGCTACTAAGAAACCTGCTGCCAGCAAGGCCGAACCTAAGAAAAAGGCCGCTCCATCCAAGGCAAAAGCCGCTGCCGTTGGAGGTGGTGGGGATACAAAAAAATCTAAGGCTGTGAAGAAATAAGTTTTTCTTTTCAACCCCCTACTTTATTATTTTAATGTTTGTATTTTCTTCAAGTGAATAATTTTTTTCTTTTATGTAACAAAAATTGTGTAAACTTTCGTTATATTTTTTTTTTATCTTTCGAAAATTTTCATGGTAAATAAAGCATTTCAGTAAAACGTTTTATTAAATTGATGATTTTATTTATTTACAAAACTACATATTCTTTATTTATTTTTGACATCTAAATGTTAAAATTTATGGTAATTAATTCGCAGGTGGCATTTTTTATTTCTTTTATTTTTTCATATTTTTTTTTGCATAAACCAAGAGAATAAATATTTCACACAAAATTTAAGATATATCTTAAATATTATATGGTATAAATCTAATGTTTTGTGTATTTATTTAATGAAAAAGATCACAGCTATTCGAATTTCTGACGAAAATATAACAACCGAAGCGCTTTTAGAGCAGCCGATGAGCGAGCTGTTCTATGATAAATCAACCCTCCCTCCATTTTGTAATTTCGAATTTTCCAAAGCAAAAGTTCATTTTTAACAGTTGCAATACGCACGGGGTGAATTTTATTTTTCACGTCTGCAGAGTGTATGCAAAATCATTGTTTCAACATGAGTCACGGGACGAAATAAATCGAAGAGAACAAATACTTGCAAATCAAGTGGGAGGCAATTGGAATTGTTGTTTTCCCATTTTGCCACAATACCACGAAAATGCTCTCTCATGGCGCTGTCAGGACAAAATGAGAGCGAAAGGCACGAAGATTTTCGATTAGGTTCAGTGAGAGTCGTCAGTAATCAAGTAGAACAACGGGTAAGACAATAAGCTGCGGACAGGATACTGTGGCAGCAATTCAAACTGGGTAATTTGAGAAAATTGTTTTCAATATTTGAACGGTAACCACCATTGGATTTGCGCCGTACCTTGATGTCATCTGTGAGAGGTCGATTGCTTGTTCTACGCTAGCATAAATATTTTATTAAAAAATTCACGTCGTTTATGAGCTTTTCTAAACGTTAGTCAATTATTTCTTTTTTTAGCGATAGATTGTTGTGTGTAAATTTGAGTTACTTTCCGCGTGAGCATGTTCTGAATCCATGGATACAATTTAGCTTTCAGAATTGATGAAAAAATACGATCAAATCTTTATGGAATTTATTTTCTATTGCTTTATTAGTGGTTTAAAAGTAAAATAGATTAGAAACCGGACAATTTGTTGATATTTTACAAGGTTAATTTGTGCAATTGACATTTTTCATTCCGTATGTGAATTTTTTTTCACCACCCCCATGTTGGATTTTTATTTATTTTCATTTTTTTTTTTTTTATTTGTTTATTTTTTTTCTATTTTAGGTGCAGCAATGTAATACGATTAATAATGTTATACACTTTTCTGGAAGTACAGCAATGGAGAAGGATCCCTTGTCGTTATATTTGCCTTGGTCACACGAAACAACACCTTGCAATCTGAAGGCCAGGTTACCTGACTTATCATCTCAAGTAATTATTTTTGAAATGTTTTGATTTAATCGGTGTTTTAATAATAACATTTTGTTCGTTTGACCTTAGATTGGCGTCGGTTTAGTTGTTAATGGTCGTGAGAATGCATTAACAGAGAAATCTGCGTCATTAACTAACAATTCGGCAAATGACAAGTTTGCATTAGATGATCTTGTTTCGAAAATATTGGACGAGGATCATTTCGGGTTTAATGGATTTTCTGACGCGCCATCCAGATCAATTCACGATATTTTTTCTTACGAGGGGTAATATAGAATTTGATTTATCATTAATTTTAATAAATTTTAATTTTTTGAAATTTTTTGAATTTTTTATTTAGAGATTCGAATTACTCACTGAACAGTGTTTGGTCCACTGAGAGTAACAATTCGACAACAGAAAGAAGTGAGAGGAATTCCTTTGGTTGTGGAAATCTCGAGCGAAATGTAAAACCGAACGAATATTTTTTTGATACACTCTATGGAAAAGGAGATGGAATCTCATACTCGCAAGAGTCCATTAAAATGGACGTAGAGGTAATTTATCTACATTTTTTATAAAGTTAGAATTTATTAAATACTAAATTGAATTATTTGCATTTTAGCGCTCGAAGCTAGAGCAATATTACCGACATCCTGAACGTGTTGAGCGAGAACGATTGAGATTCAATGAATCGGTGCAAGAAAACGCGAATGTTGATTACAGGCTGCAAAGTATTATCGAAAACCCATTACGGGAGCAGATGCAACATCAGGTTAAAATTTATTTATGACTTTTTAAATTTGAATTTTTGAATATTTTATTTATTCATTTTTTTAGTCAATTCTTGGGGATCTCTATCTGGATTTGGAAAAGCAGACACGAATGATGAGCCATGAAGATTCATTTCCATCAAATGGGAATCATCTTTATTCCAACTGTCTCCATCAGCAAATAGATCATCATAACGCTCAAACTCAACAGTCGCAGCAACAGCAACAGCAGCAACAAAATTTACAATCACTTCACGCACAATCAGTTTCGGCGTCTTTAAATTCTCAGGATATGGGTCATATTGGAAATCAAGCGAGGCAGCAGGTTAATTACTTGATAAATTGATTGAAATTGTTATTATATTAATAAAATTTAATTTTTTTTTTAGGTTTTGCCAAAGGAAAGAATGAGAATCCATAGTTCAGGAACAGTAATAACGTCGAATCAGCTTCCTCCATCGCAACAGTATGTAAATTTACGACCAATACGAGCACTGTCAGAATCGTCAATCCATCAAGAACAAAACATGGGCCCGCAGGCTCGAGTCCATGGATTTATGAATCCGATCAAGGTTGTAACTCCTGCCAATTATTCTAGTCAGCAATCGGGTTTGACGACTTCGCCATCGACACACGATATGACATCCCCAGGACAAGAGAATTGCTCCGGCATGCACATTCCTAAAAACCGCTTTATCCAGCAACAGCAAAACTACTCTGCACAACCGCAACAGCAAAACAAATACGCTTTTGTAAGCAATCAGAACAACTCGTCAAATTCGCAAATGTCCAACATGATGAATGGCATCGAGAGCAACATGTTAAACAGAAGCCAACTGTCATCGGTCAGTCCGTCGCGAATTTTTTCCAGCAAAATGTCTTTACCTTCGAATTCAAGCGGGCAAATGAATTTGTCGCCACAAAATTCCAATCAGAACCAAGTGACGCAAAATCACAGCCAAAATCATCTGCTTTTGAAACAGAACGAACAGCAAGTTTCGCAATTGAATGCCAGGGATTCGGACAGGACGCAGCAACAAATTGCGGGGGTTGTTTCGCAAAATAATTCTCAGTACTCGCATTCGGAATTCATGGATCGGTTTTCTCCCCATCCTGACTTTAAGTACTCTCTGCGAGCAACCTATCCACAATTTGAAAGCGAATTCATTCCGCCCGAATTGCTGAATCCAAATTCCTCGATTCCACACGGTACGAGGGGTAATGTCAGATACCCGGCGCAGTTTGCTGCTGTTCATCCGCAGTCGAATTTGTCTGGTGACGTCCCGTACGAGTTCTATCCGTTTGATCCGTATCTTCACGGAAGAGGAACATCCACTTACTACGGTCCGAACGAAGTCTTCTACGATTTAGCGCCACCAACGTTTTACGGCATGCCGCCTCCGTTTATGGGCTTTCGTCCTTTACGGTATAAATTCATGAAAAATTGTCAATTTTATTCATTTTTATATTCTAAACAATTTTTTTTTAAAATTTCTTTAGAAGGAGCGGTCCTTCTAATGAGTTGCATATCCGTTTGGAAGAATGTTATGATCAGTTTAAGAACTTGGAGAAAGAGAGGAAGAAAACTGAGGCAGAATTGGCGAGACAAAATCCTGGAAAGAAAGTTTCCAGTGCTAATAACATTCCCATCCCAAGACTGCCTCCAAATCCGTCTCGTGTTGATAGATTGATAGTAGATGAACGTCGCGAACATGCCAGAGTAATTTATTTAAAAAAAAATAAATCAATGTTTTATAAATTACATTTAATTTTCATGTTTTAAATTGAAGGTCATAACATTGGTGGCAAAGATGGAACGCTTGAGAAATGTTCCAGTGCACAACAACATCCACACTGCAATGGAACAATGGTTGGAAGCAATAAGTAAAGTACATGCAAGAAGACGTGACGAAATTGTGAATGCAACTAACAGACAACGTACAGGCAATGGATCGAGAATCCAAGAAGATAAAGGTTTAATCGAATTTTAAGTAGCTACATTCAAAAACTAAAATAAATTTAGTTTGTAGTTGTGTTTTGCGTCAATTTAATGACGTAGCGACGTCTAAAACACAAAATTCAACTAACACAAATTTGTTTTGTTTTTGAATGCAGTTAGTGTTTTATGAAATTTTTAAAATTAAAATTTTGTTTTCTTAGATATCCTTGCTCTTGCTGCGAGTATTCAAGATTTGACCAAAGCTTCTCGTCGAGCTCGCACAGCCATGTGGTGTGCCTTAATGACGACTATTCACTATAACGTGGATCCCCTGCTTGCTTCTGCTCAGTCCCTGTCAAACGACCAAGCTGCTCAAACTCCACCACCGTCTGTGGTCGACACTGGTAACGTGGAGTTGTCAATCGATAATCCGACGTGCAAGTTGGATTATCCGCCTCCCAAATCCAAGGTTGCATAAGTTTTAAAAAAAAAAAAAAAGTTTGTCTTTCATTAATTAATTTTTAATGTGGGTGTTTTTTCGATAAGCGTAAACGATGAGAAGTTTGTAGTATTTTCTCTATTTCTCTAGTTTGTACAATGATCGTGGTGTTTGTAGGATAGATGAATTGATATTTTAGGATTTCCTATCACGATGTTTCCAGTATTTTTCTTAACATTTAAGAAATTTCATATTGCCAGTTTTTGTGATGTAGTTGAAAATGGAGTTTATCTAAAATGCAGTTAGTGTGTTGAATACTCTGGCTTTGAAATCGTAATGAAATAAGCTTTTGAAAGGAATTGATATTGTTGAATAACTTTATGCAGAAATTTAAAGCAATATTTATTAATTAATAAGTAAGTAATTAGATTTTCAACTAAACATAACTACTGCGTTTAATCTCTTCTTCCATGACAATCGCAAGTAGTAAGCGACACGACATGAAAAACAAGGGCTGATCAAATTAGTCGATTTAGTAACGGTAACACTCCATTCACAGCCTTTGATTACAGTTTTTAAGAGGAAAAAAAATGTAGAAATTTAGCAGAAATTTGTTATCTCGGCTGTTCGATATTTAATGATTAATTAATAATTAATTAATTAATTGTCTATTTTAGAATCTCTAGATTTGGAAACTAGTTTTCGCTTTTCGATCTGCTGAGTCTTGAGGTATTTGTTTGGGTTTTCTTTTCTCATTTGGAAATTTTTTCGAGCACTTGTTTAGCAAACTGTGGTGTCGAGATGTCGTAAATTCAATCCTTCCATTCCACTATGTGATTTCTGTGTGATAGCTTAATTTTCAGCAAAAAAAAAAAATTTTAAAAAAAAACTTTAAAAAAAAACTTAAAAAAAATCACAAAAAAGGAAAAAAAAACTGTTGTGAATCGAAAATATTAGTTAAATGTTGACTAATAATAACAATTATAATGATAATAATCAAGCAGTCATTTTTATTTGAAAGAAATACAAAAATCTTTAATTTTATATTTTAAATTTAGTTTCTTACATTTTAGACAGCCCGTTAGGCACAGTCAATTCATACATGAAATAATGTAATTTTTTTATACTGATTTGGGTTTATCGACGGTAAATTAACGTTTGGATAATTGACAAAAAAATTTTTCATTTTGTTCATTAATTATTTATTCCTCTTTTAATTTATTTTTTCTTATGATGAAAAATCAAATGAAAACATTCAATAATTGTATTTATTAATTTTTTTTTATCTTTTATATTTTGTTTTCTTGTTTTTTTTTGGAAAATAGAAAAGTGTGACACTTTTTTAATTTTCCCAATCCTCTTTATGCAGGTCTTTAAAAAATTAGTACAAAACTTGATATTATAAAAGGCATTTTTTGATCTGCTGGAGTATTTGTAATTTAAATGGGCTTGTGAAGCAGTTTTTAATGTAGTTAGTTTGATATATAAAAAAAACAAACAAAGCATTCCAGAGTGTATGATAGAATTTAAAGTAAATGTTATCCTATTTTTGGTACTGATGGGATTAAAATAGGGATTTTTCTGCTCTTCATGTATAATTTTTTCGTAGAAAAGTTGTGAAGAAGAAAAATGAGAAAAATTGTTAGAATATTCTAGCTATAGTTATTTTTTTGTCATTGGAATACCGGTGAAAACTTTCCAAATGTCACGTACAGAGTTGGCTATATCGTCTTCACATATACTTGGTACTAGCGGGTCATGACGTAACTGTTTGTATCACTGTATATTTTGCTATATTTGTCATACTGTATTATTATAAACAGAAAACTTAAGACATGCAACACACGATGTGCGTGTCGAGGACGTTTTTTCTTTTTAAAAAAAATGGATGTTATTAACTCCTGTAAAAACGTATCAATTTAAGAATCTTAACACGTTTTTCTCAATATATTAAATGTTATATTTTCTTATTAAAGAGCTATAATAGTGTGAGGCTTAGATTAGATATAGATTTTGAGAGATACAGATTTCTAGATATTCGCTGTGGAAATGTACAGAGGAGTTTAGTTACGAATCCTCTTAAATATGCGTTTTTCACTAACTTCAGGGAGTTTTATCATTGTATTAATGGTGAGAACAGTGCACGGTAACTACTATTTTTCTCGGGGTTTTAGGTTTAGTCAGTTTTGTTTGTTTTTAATACTCATTTCATTTTTATTTCAATCAAATACAGCGTAAGTTATTTTGGGATCTCATTAATTTTTTTTCCTGTTTTTGCGTTAGTTTTTTTTTTGAATTATTTGTATTTTTTTTATGTTGTAGGCCTAGATTCAATCAAAGTTCTCATTTATGTTCAGAATATAAAAATTTAAGGAAATTTGTTATGCTGTGAAACATTTGTCGAGTTTATTCGAAGTGACAAGTTGCAAGCAGTCAACCAAATTTTTTTATTTCTGGATTAATTTTTGCGAGGATTTAATCAAAACTCTTGCATTATTAAGTTCTTTGGTTCAAAAAAGAGCCAGAATGTGCATTTATTTAAGTATTTATACTTTCCCTAAAGATCAAATGGAGATCAAAGACTTCATATGAGATTTTTCTCGACTCGGAACTTCGGATTGAAACTCGATTTTTGTTTCACGGCTTCGTGACCATTTGAAAACTTAAAAAACATGAGATTTGCTATTTAATGTGCCATCTTTTATTGTCATCATTTAGTATTATTATTATTATTATTAACACATTATTTTTTATTTAAAAAAAAATAAATGAGTTATCTTGTGCGGTATTAGCTTTTTGTGTAAGAGAAAAAAAAATTTCACTTTATGCAATTCGGTCGTCTGTTTCTGGGTATGAACATGACCAGTGCAAATTATTTATTTTCAAAATATTTATGTGCAGCTATTACTACTTTTTATAACATTTGTTGCTGGTTCAAATCTTATGAATTGTTCAGGTCTAAAAATCAGAAAAAGAAAAAAAAATACAAAAGTAAAACGATAAAATGTTGTTCATGAGAATAGATAATAAGAAATGTGTAGTTGATTAGTTTTTGTATAGCTTACATCTTTTCACATAGATCAATTTTAAACATCTATATAAACTTTTGAATTTTTGGTGTGGCTCATCTCATGCTCAAAATTTTACTAAAAAAAAATACTGGCAAAAAATAATAATAAAATTACATCTTTGGATATAGTAATTTAGCAAAGTTTTAGATGTATGCTATGTGGAAGCTTTGGACTTTTCGTCTAGCTCAGTTTTCTAAATGCTGTCAAATTTTTTAAAAGTGCTGTTGCATTTTTTACTGTTGTGCAGAATTCAAATGTAGTTCGATGTGGCCTTAAAACATTCTTCAATTTATCGCATTGTTCCTTCGTGCTTTACAAGTACAAATCTTATTTGACGAGTTGTTTTTCAGTTGCATTGAAAATATTTTTATTTCCATTTTTTTTAAGCTTATTAATCTTCCTCTTTTTTCATTTATTCCATGTATAATATTTAGACCATCAAATCAAATAATTTGTTTATTTTTTTATTTTTTTTTGCAATGAAATAATCTCTATTGATGTTTGTGAAGATCATAAACTTTTGAAAGTATAGTCTCATTTTTAAATTTCAAGGTTTTGTCATGTTGATGTTTCAGAAGGCAAATATTATGGCAGTCTCATTTCATTGGGATTAGGTGCAAATATTAAGGTTAACTAAAAAAAGGCCAGTGTGATCGGTGTTTTCATTGTATAAGTTTAAAAATGTCACTTATTAACAAAAAAAAAGTAAGAAAAGCATATTTAACGGTTTTTATTCAGTAATTAGATGAGTAAAGTTCATTTATTGTGAAGTGTGACACATTGCGTAAGAAATTTTACTAATGTATACCAATTGCTATTCATTGTCCTCAGTCATAACTGGGAGTTTGCTTATATGTTAATTGGGGATGTAGTCATGTTTCAGACAATTCTAGATCTGTGCAAAAATGATGTAATTTAAAAATTGAGGTTTAGTTTATAAAAAAAAAGTGTTTAGGCCAATGAGCAGTTTAAAAATATTTATAGAGGATTATTAATGGAAACTTTGTGTATCTTAAGTGAAATGAGAAATTTTTTTTTCTGTTTATTTATTTTTAATTTATAATATTTAATTTGTTTTTCTCTCCTATAAAAAGGGCAAATTGACAATGGCATGTTTGAATAATATATAAAATATATATAAATCATTTTATTACAAGTAATTTTTTTCTCAAATTTCAAACTCATTAAAAAAATATAAAAAAATTGAGTTTTTTTGAATCTTATAAATTTCAATATTTACAAATACAGTACTAACATTTGGTATATTTAGTCCTGTGATTAGTGATCTAGTGAATGGAATTTTTATATCCAGATTGACATCCCACTTTTCATGCCATTGTTGCTAGGATGTTATTTCCCTTTTCTGCAATTGATCACAAGAAAAGTAAAGAAAAGTTGTAATGTCAAAGTCACTGCTTCCTATTTAGTAACATATATTTACTAGGCCTAAACTGACAATGCAAAAATTAATGGTGTGATTCTTTTGATAGTAGTAAATGTTCATAAAAATGTTTGAAAAAAAACCGTTGAAAAAAAAAAATCATAAGTGTGTGCTTCCAAACCAATTTTGAACTAGTTATTTCATGGATTTTAGGAACGTAAATGAATTTTGATGTGTGATATTTGAGTTTTATTAGAAGAGCTGCCATATCTCAATCTCAAACGTGCATGGGTTCAGTTGTCAAGGCGGAAAGGCTGTGAAAAGATTCACATGTTGGATGTGAATTTTTGGTTTTATTTTTTTGCATTTTGATTTATTTTTTTGAAATGTTGATTTTAATTTATTTTTTTTCCATTTAAATTCAAATAGTAAAATTATAATTTTAAATTTTGATTTTCTATTTTGGATATGTGGGTGCTTGAGTTTTAAAAACTTTTTGCTTTTTTTACCGTTTGTTTTTTCCTATAAAATAATAGTTTGATTAAGGTTGAATATGAAAAATGATTGAAGGGAATAATGAAAACTGATTAACTTTAAATATTGATATGAATATTGTGACAACAATGCAATGAATCCATTTAAAATACCTAGCTCTGCCATACAATAGCATTTTATACTTTTCCTATAATAATAAAAAAAAGAGAAAAATCCTGATTATTTTTTTTCTTAAAGAAAAATGTTAGGATTATTGTTGATATCAATCTTCGTAATAACATACATATCTTGGAATTGTTTTTAGTTGAGTGGTTTAGTGCCTAAATAAGTCATTGTAGAGTTGTCATTTTATTTTTTTGTGTGATGTAGCGTACAAATCTGATGGATTGAAGTGATTATGTACAATTCCTCCAATGATGCTTTTCTGCACAATGTAATTTGAAATACTTAGGATGTTAATTATTAAGTAATTATTTTCGTATCAATGTTTGTATAATACGACTAACATAAATATAAAGGTAAATGTATTATAAGAGTAAAAAAAAAATGTTGATTTTCTTTTTTTGTTATTATTCCGGTGAATTATATGTAAAGAAACAAATGAACTGCTGAGTTAAATTGAAAATTTTATTTAATTTAAGTTTAAGTTTAATTTTGTTCGAATTATTTGTTGTGTTGATTTTTTTATTCGTGTCTTGTTTAATACCAGAATATTTGACATTCACATTAAATGTTTTGTGCGAATAATTTATTTTTTTTAGATTGTGATTAAAAATTTGACCAGATGCAAAGGAGAATGTTCTGAATGCTGAAAAAAAATAATAAATTTCAGGATTTTTTTTTTGATTTAATATATGAAAAAAATGAAAATTCTAATTTACATCTGCTCAGATTTTTGTAATGAAGATTTTCCATTTTATAAAAAATATATTTAATTTTTCAATTAATATAGTTAAGTGAAAAAAACAAGGTATTTTTAAACGCTTCTTGTTGTTAGTTAATGTTTTCTATAATCTGAATGTGTGGGATGTCGAACTGGATTGTTTTATTTTCTCAATTTTTTCCTCAAATTACAAGACAAATGTACCTGCACAATTTAGCTATAAGATTTTGCCCACTTTGCATTCACCCAGTTTTTTCTCAAGAACAGTTTGAGGATATTTCAATCAAAGTTTTTGTAACTTAACTGTACAATTATAAATCTCTTTAAGATGCAGTTTTGATAGTAATTATGCATTAGAGTTAAGCATTTTTCTGGTATTTGTGTAATGTTTTGCGAATACTTACAGAATTCGAATAAAATATGGTTGGTTTGAAACGTTTGAATTTTTTCTTTTATTTTCATAAATTAAGGACCAAAAAAAAATTATTGACTCGAAATGTTACACTTCCCTAAACCAAGAATTAGAGTACATACAAAAACGCTAAACGAAATTTATCACATTTGCTGAGTCGAATTTCCATTCCACGTGTTGTTGTCGTCATCATCGTCGTCGTTTTGGTTAGATATTCTATGAACGTTGCCTTCTTTGCGACTAAAATTCGAGCCAGGAGTACCCGGAGGTCGCCGCTTGTGGACACTGTGAATTTCAGTTCAGTTTGCTGAATATAAAACGTATAACTCATGATTTTATTTTATTTATTCTAGTACTTTTGTTGCGACTCATCAGCCACGGCTTCCTTACTACTGCTAGACGAGGAATCGTCGTTATTTCGCTTATTCGCATTTGGTGGAGACGATCGTTGTTGTCCAGTTGCTGCACCTCTGCTTGAGCCGGATGATTCACCAAAAATTAAAACACGTAGATAGTTGAAAAGAGCAATTATTGGTCCTAGAAAAGTCCAAATAAAGCCCAAGTTGGATGGCGATACAGCAGACGAATGCTGAAGGAAAAACATTATTTTTTAAATAAAAATTATATAAAATAATTTGAATTTTCTAAATATTTACAGGCAAAACGAGAATTGCGGCACAAGGAGCCAACCGCAGTTCTCGTAACGTGCTCTCGTAATCCTCCTCTTGAAATTCCCGTCTCGGAAATGTAGTTGAAAGCGAGAATGAACGCGACATGCGTGCAGACTTGTAAGAAATAAAAAAATTAGAAATTGTCTACAAGCAATAACCTTTTAAAAAACAAACTTCTTGAATGTGGCAGCGAACTACTTGCAATGTATCGTCGGCAGAAAATTGATGAGTCATTGAAGATCCATCTGGAAACCGGAATTGCAACCGGGCATGATTACTGTAAAAATTACATTCATTTTATTAGAAATAAAAAAAATTAGTAAAATTTATGTATAACCTTTTTTCCGCAGCTTCTATGGCACCTTTCTTCTGCTGTTCTACTAACGCAGCTTGTTTAGTTTCTAATCTAACACGTTCTGATTCCTGTTTATCGGCTTGATATTTCAATGCTCGCTCAGCTCTGAACACGAATGGAAATTAGAAAAATAATTCTGCAAGTTCCTTCGAATTGAATACCTATCCTTGGCAATTTGCTCCTTAATTCTTTCCCGCGCAGCCTTTTCTTCGGCTCGATCTCGCGCTAAATCATCAGCTAACTGCTTCGTTTCAGCGTCTTGTTGTCTATATTTCAGTTTTTGCACTTCTTGACCGTTTTTACGACGTTCTAATTCCTTCTGTTTTTCCTCCTAAACCAAAAACAAACGAAATTAATTTTTATTCACTTTATTTTTTTTCAATACTTGCTTCCATTTGTAATTTTGCTTTCTGTTCTTTTTGTTGCAATAATAATTGTTTGGCTCTAAATAGAAATATTGAAAATAAAGTTTACTAATTGGGAAAAAAAAGTTTGGGGTTTCATTTCAGACCTTTCAACCCTTTCCTCTACATTCTGTGATGCTGTACTCGGTACAGGTGTTGCGGGTAAGTCATTACTTGTGCTCTAATTCGAAGTAGTAAATGAATAGAACAAATTAAGAAAGGAAACAAAATTTAATGAAAATTATACATTTTCTTGTGAATTGTTCGAAGGTAAAGCAGCACTCGAGGAAGCCTCAGTGGTGAGATTAGAGACAGTTGGCAAAGATGCTGCAGGCTGATCTATAGGTGGCTATGGAGGAAATTAAAAATTTATCTCAAGAAAAATATACTTCGTGATCGACGTTTACTTTTAAAATGGTTTCAATTTTGGTGACGAAGTCTTCGGTTGAAAGATCACCTCCAATTATTTCTAACAACATACCATTGCATTCAATAAAATAACTCGAAGGAATTAATACAACAGGATCTTGAAAAATTAAATTAGGGAATTCACACCATATTTTTTCCAAAAAAATGCGAAATACGCTATTAATCAGTAAAAAAGGATACAGATTTGAGAAAACTGTTGACAAACTTCGCTGAAAAGGAATAAAAAACAAAATTATGACATAAATCTATCGATTTTAAAAGATTTTATCACCTATTGCCTTGTAGATTCACAGCTACGCAGCCGAATGACTCTAATTTTTCAGTAACTTCCTCCGAGTCATAGGTTGCATTCATTCTAAGGGATCTTTCATCGTCACCTAAACGATACAAAATGATGATGAAATATTGAGTTTACAAGACAAAATCACAAAAAATTTGATGATTTCAACATCAAGAAACCATCAAAAATAAGATTCAACATTTGACATCCTTAAAGAATAGATTAATAC
This sequence comes from Geophilus flavus, assembly GCA_034695885.1. Lineage (NCBI taxonomy): Eukaryota > Metazoa > Arthropoda > Chilopoda > Geophilomorpha > Geophilidae > Geophilus > Geophilus flavus. The sequence continues at coordinate 13,895 of JAQFZO010001128.1, forward strand.
ACATCAACACGCATTCACCTGATATATAAACCATAAAAACAGCCCTTTTTCTCTTCGCTTCTGCAATAGCTTCGGGAATAGTTCCTTGAAACCAATGCATTTTCCAATTACCACAATCAAAGTATAAGTAAAATGTTATGGAACTCCAAAAAAAAAATCAACCACAATTATTTTTCGGGTTATTACTTCTGGTTTTCTGGCTTTGACGTCGAAAAACCACCAGATGGCGTGCAAAACACCACAAAATTGTATCTATTTATAACGTTCAAGGTTTTACGGACTTATTGCGTCAGGAAGTCGTCGGTTTCATTTTAAAACATCATCAGGCATTACGCAATGAGCAACCTTCGTTGACCTCATTGTCTCAAGGTCTAGTCTAGGCAGTGTAGTGATCTAAACCAATATGGCAGTTGTTAGGGAACCATCATTTAATAACTCGACCCCAACACTGATGCTAGAAAATTCACTCAAAGGCTACGACGAAGCCGGTAACTTAAACGATGAGGTAAAGACCGAAATTTTGAGTTTCGCATTTTCTATGGCTTTTATTTGTGTGCTTGAAAATACGTGTATGAATGACAAGTAGGTGCAGTCATTTAAGTTAAGAAGTCTATTCATAGCATCAGAGATTAGGCTTAATATTGTATGGTATATGCACAAATTCTTGTTTACTTATGTTATGAGTGCGGATGTAGTAGAGAGGATTAGTTTTTACCGATTCCTACCGACTATCGACATACGCACTGAAAGTGTCGTATCGTATGTTGAAAACAAGTGTTGTAACTCGTTTTTTTTTGTTTTTATCGATGTACGAGTGTGAGTTCATGCATAAAAAGTCAATTAATCGTCCAAAAACGCTTAGAATGTTGATAATTGTACGGATTTCTTAGAAAATTTAATTATTTGGCGTAATATTTTCAAGTTAATTTTGTATGTGTTTTATTGCAGTTGAGAAATATCCAGAAAGTGATTGGTTTTACGAAGGAAAATTTGGAGAAATTAAATGAAAAATTTTCACATTTTAAACACCCGCCGTCTATTTATTTAATGGTAAGTAATAAATTTCTTTGTTGTTTAAATATTTTTATAATTTTTGACTGATATAAATTGTTAAATTAAAGGAATATGAAGAATTGACGAGTAAACTAGATGCATTGCAACTAGAAGAACAGAGATTACTGGAACAGTTAAGCGATACTAGCAATGGAAGAGCATCTCCCGAAATATGGGAAATGGAAATGGAAAATCCGAATGTAATCAATCTACATCCATCATTAGATAGTGGTAGGTGTTTATTTCAGAAAAATTTAATTTATAGATACATATTTTTATTCCGCACTTTCTAAGTAGGTATAAATATAACAGTTGACGACAGTTCAATGACGACTCCAAAATCACCGTCAAAATCTGTTTTAAGAGCCGATTTGCCAAATTTGCAACACAGTACAGTAAGTTTTACGTTTTTACTTAGTGATTTAAAAATTATAGTAATTTGAGCGTTTTAAAGTAAAGATTATTATTTTTTTCTAATAAAGTTTCAAGTGAAACCAGGGCAAACGATAAAAGATGCTCTAAATAAAGCTATGAAATTTAGAAAATTGAAGACGGAAATGTGCAGTGTTTACATCAAAGGAGAATCGGGGTATTAATTGATGTTTTTTTTTTCCTTCTGAGAAATGTTTTAATTCAAATTTTATTACAGAGGTCCGATCGAATGGGAAGCAGATGTCTCGGTTTTGAACGGAAGAGATATCGAAGTGAAAATTATCGATGCGTTTTCTATAACTACTAGTATATCACATAATTTTGTAAGTTTATAAAGAAAAATATTCATTAATTTTCTGTGAAACCTCGATTGTCTGACCTCACATACCTCTTTCATAAATTACTAGTGCAGACGAGCAGTAGGTTAAATTTAGTGGCAAAAAGTGACTATTTAAAGTATTAAGATGTACACCCATGTGTTTTTGTCCCGTCTGTCCGTTGATTTATTCCACCAGTTAACTGCTTGATCGTCTGCATTCGTAATTCGAGTCATGTAAACAGTGATCGTCAGGTATTTTCCATTTTCTCTTTGGAATATTTGTGTTTCTTTACCCGTATAGGTCGGATAATAGAGTTTTTATTTATGTTAACTAATTTTTTTTCTTTTTGGTGAAAAATAGGTTAGGAAGACATTTTTTTCGTTAGTATTTTGCGAGTATTGTCGTGGATTGTTATTTCACGGCTTTCGATGCCAAACTTGTGGATATAGATTTCACCAGAGATGTGCTTCTGGTGTACCTGCCTTGTGCCAACAAGAGGGGGTTGAAAATAACCACTATCGACAGTAAGATGAACTTTTATCGTTACCATTTTAGTGTTATTAACAGCTATTAATAGAAAGATAGTAAAAACGGCGTTTTATGTAATTTATTATTAGTTTATTGGCCATGAATCAATCAGGTACAATGTATCCTGGTCAAAGTCAGTCCAACGTAATGTCATCTGCAAGTGGGTCGACTCGTGTGACGTCGCCACCACAACCCGTTCCTCGGCAAAATCCGAATCCATTAGGGCAACGAGATAGGTCGACGTCTGCACCAAACGTGTGCTACAATATAGTAAATTCTGTAGATACTTCTCAATTGAATGTAATTATACAGTTTTTTTTCTTAATAAATTTGAGGAAAATTTGTAATATTTATTTATTTTGTTTATTTTTGAATAGGATTTTCCTTTCCGGTTTCGAGGCAATTTAACGAGTAGTTCCGTTACATCAAATGCACTTTTAACGTCACAGACTTCGGCCAATCAAGTTGCGACGGGTAGTCCAACTAAACAAATTCACAGTGCTCAGGCTTCGCCAACTAATACGCTTAGACCAGTAAGGCCACGGGCTAAATCAGCCGATGAAAGTGGAAAGAAGATTGTAAGTCTAGTAAATATTTCGCTTTTGATTTTTTAAGATTTTATTAAACTCACTTTTTGATGTACGAAATCAGAAACCGCCTAGAGAGTCCATAGACGATTGGGAAATTCCAATGAATGAAATTTTAAAAGGGGCCAGAATAGGTTCAGGATCGTTTGGAACTGTGTATAAGGGCCATTGGCATGGTAAAATTCAAAATGAAATTTTTTTTGTGTGTGATTGTAATGAGAATTCAATTATTTTTAGGTTCAATTGCCATTAAATTATTGAATGTTACTGACCCGACACCTGCCCAATTGCAGGCATTTAGGAACGAAGTTGCTGTATTAAAGTAATTAATGAAAGTTTAGAAGAAAAAGGACTGTATAATAAGATTTATTGTTTATTTTGCAGGAAAACTAGGCACGTCAATATAATTTTATTTATGGGATGCGTTTCAAAACCTCAATTAGCCATTGTAACGCAGTGGTGTGAAGGCTCGGGATTGTATAAGCATATACATGTTTTAGAAACAAAGTTTGAAATGCTTCAGCTTATTGATATTGCCAGGCAAACAGCACAGGGAATGGAGTAAGATATTTATTTTATTTTAATATATTTCAATTTTTTTAAATCTAAATTTGTTGTTTGTTTTTATTGTAGTTATCTTCACGCAAAGTCTATTATTCATAGAGATATGAAATCAAACAGTATGTTTTTTGTTATCTGTCGAATGAAACATTTATTAAATATTTCTTTTATTTTACTATAGACATTTTTTTACATGAGGATTTAACTGTTAAAATCGGAGATTTCGGATTAGCAACTGTAAAACAGCGTTGGAGTGGATGTCATCAGTTTCAGCAACCGACTGGTTCTATATTGTGGATGGTAAATTCTAAAAGAAATACCAAAAAAAATATATTT
>JAQFZO010001129.1:0-17695 GCA_034695885.1 Geophilus flavus
TAAACACGTGATATATCTAGATAAAGTCGAGGATCTAGATATTTAAGGTGGATCGACCTAATTTCAAACGAGTCATGCATGATTCCATTTAAACAGCCACATGCATATTTTATATAGATAAAGTGGATCTGGATGAAGATTATACAGATCTTCATGTCATTTAAACACGTGATATATCTAGATAAAGTCGAGGATCTAGATATTTAAGGTGGATCGACCTAATTTCAAACGAGTCATGATTCCATTTAAACAGCTTTCCACATGTATTATCTGGATATTTCTCATGAACTTCTGTCGTCACATCCTGTTTGACCCCCTACATAGTGTCAAATTTTTACTTAACAAAAATGTCCAATGACTATGGGTAAACTCCAGAAAATTATCTAGATTTATATCACGTGCACTCTGACGTGCTCCCTAGAAATCTTCGTTTTATTAAATTTTGGTAAAGAAATTATAACGAGAAAGTAAGTTAAATAAAAAAAGACAAAAATCGAGTGGTCAATTGTTTAGGAAAATAAGAATAAATGATTTTATTTTACTTTTTAAGTTGGAAAACATAAGTTGTGTTTTCCTTATTTCTAAGTACTTCTGACAAGCTTTTTGGCTTGGACCGCACAAGCTTTGCGCAGACATCATTTTCAATGTTTTTCTAAGCTGACTAAATCAAGTTAAACAAATCATTCAAATTCTTGCATTTATCATTTTTTACAGCCAATTACACAATGTACCACAAATTTTCTAAGGGATTTAGGTTTGACGATTGAGCAAGCCACAGAAAACTTTACTTTTTTCACCCCAAACCACAGTTATATCTTGCTGAAATGTAAATATTTTTGCCAACACTTAAAACACTTAAAACGGTCCAAAATTTCACATCGCAATCACCGAAACACATTCCCAGACATTTTCGACACTCAACTTCCAGTTCGTTCTACCCACTAGTCCGCAACATCTCTTCAACAATTACAATAAAGTTAAACAAATATCAAAAAAACTTCTCCATTACAACAATTCCAATTTCCCACATTACACACCCCGTTAACCCACACGCCCACACATCAAAACAATATTACACAATATTTATTTCAACAGCAACTCACTAATGCACTTAAAAGTTAAAATGATTAAATCCCATACGGGGGGTTAAAGCACTTTCGACTATTCAAGACTTCCCCAACTGCATTATAAAGTCACACCGAATTACATTCAACTTCTCAAACTTGCCTTAAGTTAGAAAACAAAGGAAAAAAAAATTGCAAAATTTTGTTTAACAGTGATTTATGCATTGCAATGAACATGAAAAAACATGATTGCACTTTTTACCCATAAATCCTAAAATACCTTCACATTTAAACTGGAAAAGAAAAGAAAAAACCAATAAAATTTAATCAATTGCCACCTTGTGGTTGGAAAAGGCAATAAGGGTGAAGGTTTGTGTTGGAAAGTTAAGGAGGATTTTGTATTAGGTCAATTAAATGTTGAATTTTGCAGCAAATTAAAGATTTTTTATTTTTTAAGATGGTTTTTTTATTATTAATTTCGACGGGTTTGTAGATGAGAATTTCTTTAAGCCGAGAGGGGGAATGTCGATTGGATTAAATGGGTTTTTGTGTCGTTTTATTGTTTTTACTTACTTTTGGTTGTTTTTTACAGGTTTTTTGGTTGTTTTATAAGGTGTGATGAGGGAATTTGTTGGTTGTGGCACTGTGAGTGAAATTTTTATTAGTTTGATTATGGAATTTAGTAATTTTTATTTGGATTTTACTTTGGATGGTGTGGGTGAGATTCAAATTTCCAAGATTCAGAATTTTGAGATTCACAGATTCAAAAATTCAAAGATTCACAGATTCAAAAATTCACAGATTCAAAAATTCAAAGATTCACAGATTCAAAAATTAAAGATTTACAGATTCAAAAATTCAAAGATTCACAGATTCAAAAATTCAAAGATTTACAGATTCAAAAAATCAAAGATTCACAGATTCAAATGTTCACAGATTCAAAAATTCAAAGATTCACAGATTCAAAAATTAAAGATTCACAGATTCAAAAATTCAAAGATTCACAGATTCAAATGTTCACGGATTCAAACATTCAAAACAAGTCCAATATTTTTCTATTTCCAACACCATGGTAGACAGTTCCCTACACAGAATAATTATTCTGTGCCTCACCTTCTACCCGCCTTCTACCGTTCCTCTACCAATTGACCAATAAACATTATGCATCACATCAAAAACCAACCACAAACATCCGTTTAAACTCACACACTTTATAAACTTACAAAAAAAAACAAATCAACAACAACAACAACAAAAAAACCAACTTTAATTTACGTTTTAATGCACTTCCAACTTCAAACCTCGGAAAAAGCTTGATAAGCAGCTTAAAAAGAGTTCCTACATACTTTTTAACATGTCTTCAAATCGAAACTCATTTTTTTACGGCACCAAATTACTTACAATGCCAATCATTGCACTAATCTCTTCTCCGGGAACACTACAGCACATCATTACAAATTCCATCGTCGTCGACGACACGAGATTTCTGACTTCTTTTTTTACTCCGTAACATTTTTATATTTATTTATACACCCACCCAGCAAACAAGCATTTTTAATCTCCAGTTTGAGAGAGAAGAAAGTAAGCTTCGCTCAAACATCACGAACAAGAGTAATGTTTAAAATGCATCATTCGGGATGCCATTCAAACCCCAGACACCATCGTTCTATTGGATTTTAGTGACAACAACTAGAAGCAAACGACCATATTGATTTTCTTAGTTATACATGCCCACACAAAAGTCTGTCGCTTCAGTCGGGGCCAAACTTGCGAATAAACAGAGAGAGAGGAGGAGAGTGAGCTGAAAATGCTACCAGCATATACTTTCTATGCAACTTTAGGATGTGTACTGTAGTGTATCAATATAAACGAGACTTTTCGGCTTGTTGTTTTTAGTGTTGTTGCTTGGGTTTTAAAGCTCAGTTGTGATTATGTAAATTTTAGGTTAAAAATTGATGAGGGAAAGTATGTAAGTAAAGATGTTGTGTAATTTATATACATACTGTACAAAGATAAATTTCGTTTGATGTTGATGCTAGGAGTGAGTGTGAAATTGAGCTGAATTAAGGCAAATATGATTGCAGTGTTTCAAAACTTCAAAAGAATGGTTTGTATTATGTGAGTTTAAAGTTATTTGCCTTATGTCTTTTTTTAATTTTTAGTTTTACATTTTGTGAGGGGAGAGGGGTGACATTGTCTTAACATGTAAATATGTTGTACATTGATGTGGACAGGAGGCAACATTGGCCATCATACAGTTTTCTTAAAAAACCTATTATTCATAAGATTTGATAAAAGACAAGTTTGATAAACAGAACAGAAGAATATATTTATTCCTTGAATGTTTACATTCCAACACAAACAGTGGCAACAATAAGCAACCGAAAGCATGCAGTAATTATTAATAAATAATAAATGCATCAACAAAGCATAACAAGAGCAATAAACGATAGAAAGGAGATGATTCCAATATCACACGAAATGCGAAAACTCCCAATATTGACTATGGTATCCATAAAAGTAACATAACAACAAATTTCTTACTCATGCTTCCATGCATTCTTTACCTCACTGCTAATTTCTGCATAATTTCATCCCATCATTGCATACAATGTACACAAACTGCTTACACAGAACACTGCCCCATACAAACAATGCATAATAATACATACAACATAAAAGACCTATTTAATCAAACCCAAACAACAACAACAACAATCCCCAACCATGCCCACCCCCAACAAACTGCTGACAATGGCATCACCTTTAAACTCCCCACCAAATTACAAGAAACTCCTAACAAACTCACTGCATAATCAAAAACAACAAAACCCATCATCGGGTCTTGTAGACTTCAACAACACTGCCTACCAAACTAATTCTTCCAACAAACACAACACACCCATTCTTAAAACAATGCACAACAACACTCTCAAACGACTGTGTATAACCCTCAGTGCGAATTTGGCACTTTTCCCGGCACGCTTTGCAAAACTCGAATGACATAAAAAGGTAGAGTTTTAGTGGGCTCCAGTTGTTAACCAAATTTGCTCCCATTTCTGCAATGCATAAACAACCAATTTTGAAACTGGTGCCAAGTATAATAAAAAAGAAAGAAAAAAGAAAAAAAAATGAGCCCCGGACGGAGAGCAGATATGAAAGGACTCCGGTGGCGCTGATAAGCCCCCTTTTATCCATTTTCCAAAGTGCGCAATAGAGATATAAATTACGGGCTGTATCTTTTGCATGAATGCTTTGCCTGGCTGACTTCCCACTGCAGTGGTTTACCTCTATTGTCAATTTTCAAGGTGATGCTTCTGTCACGGGGTAAACGAACGAACGGACGGACTCGATGCGACCGGTGATCGATCATCGTAAACGGTCGAGGGGAACCCTTGAGGAAATGGGTAGTAATTTATTGGTTTGTTTAAGGGTAGTTTTACCATTCAAAATTGTTTGTAGGGTCGAGGGAGGTGTTTGTAAATGGGTGAATTACGGGGAGTATGGAATAATTTGAGGTTTCGGAGACTTCGGTCTTCCGATGTTGTCACTTTGTAGGTTTATTACAAGGTGACACAGTTTATTCCAACAATGGAGTTGTAATAAAGGGAGTGGTAATACCATGGTGGTTGTTGGGGTACACGCTCAGGCAATTCACCGCTCACTTTCGACACCAGATGGCGTTGTGCGACCTCCATATTTCCCTGTTTTCCAATGTAAACAAACGTTGTTAGGTAAACAATTATTATTTGTTTTATTTTCGCATTATGATGCAAAAAACTACTCTACCTGTTGTCATGACTCTAAAATTCACTTAACAATGTTAGTTTATATTTGAAAATGGGCAAATATGGCGTCTTCACGCAAACTATACATGTTCCAACTGTTTGAAGCCAAAATAATACCATGCTCCTTACAGGTCCGTACAGTACGAACAAGACATCAGTCTTTGCTTTCTTTTAAATCCTTTTATCTATAGTAAATTCATCATTGTTGTGTTCAGAAGATTTTATTAGATTTTTTTGTACAATTCCATCTAATATTGTTGCAAATACATATCACACAACTAGTATCTTACTACCAATTTTTCCAGAGCATAGTTGTATACTTTGTTTCTTTAATTGAATATCTTCACATTTCTCATACAAGTATAACCAATTGTTTTACCTACTTGCTGAGAAAATAAAGGATGTTACCCAGAGGTTAAAAAAAAATTTTTTTGATTAAGCTAAAGGGCTTTCCACAATCAAGTGCATGTAGTGACGTCAACATTCCCATCTTCTTTGTCATGTCATTTTGACATTTGATCCGAAAAGCTTTAGAAACGTTGAAATGTATAGATGCATTGACTCACAATCAATACAAAACATAACTCTAAAAAAATTGCTATTTGAACAGGAAAATGACTTCAAATCCCCCATCAAAACAAAATGTCAGTTTCCAATACCGGCTATGTATACATAAACAAACACATAAAATAGCTTTGTCAACATCGTCACACATTTTCCCATACACAAACATAAACATAAATATTAAAACATGACCGTTAGCAAATCTAGTGTGTCAATGTCAATTTAATGACTTCAAACAACCAAAAATGCCCTAAAACTTTCTCCAACAATCGACTATAATAATCTGTCTTTGTTTCCACAACAATCCATTCGACACAATGAAATCAAATGATCTTAAATTGACTTTGTTTTATTGGAATTGTACGTACTGAACCAGTAAATTGAAATTTCAGAATTTTATTTGCAAGTTTTAATGTCTGTCTTATCAGGTCGTGATCGTGTTCCAAAATGAAATTCCAAAAACGTTTGAATTTATTCCGTTTACAAAGAAATCATAAACCTTAAAACCAAGTAACTAGCGCCCTCTCTTGAGGTACTGTTGTTTTTTATGTACTTCTAAGTGACATCTGAAGCAAAGGCCCGGAGTAAATGGGCGTTTAAGATTCAGGAACCTTGTGCAGGATTTTAGCCAGTGTCGTCTCCCAAGGGTAACTCATAAGGATAACTTAAACACACACCACAGAAACCTACAAGTAACCAGTTAAACACAAACTACAGACACCTACAAGTAACACCTTAAACATGGAGACTGAGGTTCCCAGCACGGTTTTGGCTCGCGCTTACCCAGGCCTTGGGCCTACTTATTTCTCCTAAGGAAAAGACCGCAACAATGAGCCCAACAAAACCACCCATTACAATTGAATTTAACCTTTATTTATCCACACTGTAAATAAAAGTGTCTCTTAAGAAGACATCAAAAGTGTCTATTCTTATTTAAAACACTTAGGCTGGGTTGCGCCAACGATAGTTAAGTCTAAACTGTGTTTAAGTGTAGAGGATCCTCTATACTTAAACACAGTTTAGACTTAACTATCGTTGGTGCAACCAGGCCTTAAAGTGTCTATTTTAAGCAATTAAGACACTTATAGTGACTGATAATAACTCATTCCATAGTGTCTTAAATAAGGGTACAATCAAATACTGTAAGACACTTTATGTGCCTTTTCATAAGACACTTTTAACTTTTAGACACAATATGTGTCTTATAAAAAGGCATCCGAACTTTTTAGGCACTGCCTAGTGCCTTAAATAAGGGTACAAGATTATTTACAGTGCATAAGGCTATTTAATCTTGTAGCCAAATAGGTATGTTCACACTTTTATTCACACTACAACTATACCGTTTGCGCAAGCTGAAGTAGCGCAGCGCATATGCAGTGTGGTGAATTGTGGGTAAAAGTAGATTAAAGTAGCACAGTGCGTAGAATCCTTATTATTATCGTTTTTTGATATTATGAGCTTCCATAGTCGGAAAGCAGAAAATCAATGCCCTTCAAATATTAGCCTGGTCCAATTGCTTAGTGACAGTATTTGGAACTAGCGTTTTAGCATTTATAATGTGATTATGACCACAGACATACCTTTAACAAATATACAATTACACGGTAACAATACAACTACATCTATTAATAATAAATACCTACTCCAACAATTTGCTTAACAAATGAAAACCTTCAGCTTTACTCCAACAATTAAATCTAAAGTAGCCATTTTTTCCCTTTAATGTGACATGCGATTGCTTTTTGCTCTTTATTACTTGCTGGGATATGATAAATTCATGGTGTAGCTCCGCATTAAACCAAACAACACATCCCTTTACAACTAATGCATTCAACCTCCAGAAAATTGCATGCAACCAAAGACCCCGTACCTATATTCATTTCAAACGAGTGTAATCTGATAGTGGTATGGGAAAATTAGCATTTTGCAATAACACAGGAAATAGGGCATTGCATCCATATAAAGTACTTGAGAATAAATTATTGTTTTCTTCAAAGGGAAAAGGGGGAAACAATGAAGTTTGACTGAAATTTCGAGTCCAAAAAATGCGAATAACCCAAAACAGAATAAGCGACGTATAAAGATCGTGATAAAACGAATTTGAATTTAGAAAAAGGCAATTTTAAGCCTAAAGTTAAAGTCGATAAAGCTAATTTGGAAGTCTGGCATTCTTGTTTTAGTCATTTGCGTTTTTTTTGGGCTCGAAATTTTTGCATCTTTACTTTTACTCTTAACAACATTAAAATAATAGAGTTTGCGCACTGAGGCTCTTACAAAGTTGTAGTTATAGGCATCTTTTTTGTGCAAACTATTATTCTGGAATGATACTCGGTACCATACAAATTCCCACTGATCTTTAAGGGGTGGTTTTGAAGGTTAGTGCAGAAAAGTGTGTGTGGGGTAAAGTTGGAAGTAAAAATCAATCGATGAAGGCTGAGTGCCAATTTGCAGTGACATTAACCAATCATCAACTGGCGTGTTTTGGTTCACTTGCAGTGAGGAAAACACAGGAAAAACATTAAGGAACCACTTGAAAATTAAAGGTAGGCTACGCGGGTTATGACTTGCAGGTTTACTGTATTGGGAAATGATAAATAATATTGGTTGTGAGAGGTTTTGGTCTGACCTCTGGTCATAAAAAATGTGAAGACTTGGATTCTTGGTGAAATGGGTGTGTTGGTAATAATACATGAGAGTTAAGGAAAGTTTTATTTGTTGTGTGGGAAATCTGGATTGGGGAGGGAAAGATTTGGTGTTGTGGTTGATGTTGAAGTTGGTGTTGGTGTTTATTAGGAGTGTATATATTGCTGTGGTTGTTAGTAGTTATGTAGAGGCTTTTTGAAGTGGGTAAATATTTGTCTTGTAAAAGGTCATGGTGTTGGTTAGGTAAACTGCTAGCGATATTAATTTTTTGTAGTGTTAGATAAACTTCTAGTTTTACAACGTTAGTAAGTAAGTAAGTGTTGGAAGGGAAGAATCATGTAGTAAATTTATTTAGCAACACATTTATTCACAGACATCCGATACTATATTAGTGACTTAGCACAATCGCATACGACTCCATTTTTGGACAATGACAAACGGTAAATGTGTTTTGGGACATCACAAGCAGTCACATCCTGTGCACATTGTTGCATTCTTCAGGCCACAAAATGTGACGTCACAATACACATTTTCCGTTTGTCATTATTAGAAAATGGAGTCATTCAAGATTGCACTAGCGCACAGCCAAAAGTATTAGACCACATCAGCAAGTAAACAAACATTTCTATTTCCCTCTTTACAACTTTGGAATGGTAAATAATAAATCCAAAAACTAAATGTCCTGTCATTGGTTGGGACTGTTCACTAGTGTTAAGTGCACTTGAAGAAATAATTCGCGACTGGTTGCAGTAATTGTGCCTTAAAATTCTGTTTGTTGGACCTGTTACATCTAAAAACGTGCCAATTAGGGTTTCCAATCCCGGGATCCCGCTGTTTTTTGAGTACTTTGAAATCCCGGAATCCCGGGATTTATGTTTTTTTTTTTTTAATCAAGAATTCACACATATTTATCATCCAATCGACACTCTAGAGTGCAGATTGGATGATAAATGCGTGTAAATTCATCATTTGCTGTATGATTGATGGGTCGGTGATTGATACACCAGAAACCAGAACTGGGATGGACTAAACGTCAGGCGTCAGACGACGGCCAAAATCAGATTTTTTCGTCCAAATTTCAAGAATCAGGTGTCAGGCGTCGACACCACCCAATTTTTACCGAGTTTTGCAACCGAACGTTATACTTTTAACCATAAAATCCCCCAAAACGACAATGGAGACACGGAAAAAGAAAGTTGGTGACAAAAGAAGAGACAGACAGACAGTATATGCCCTTTTGACGGTCAGCACCAAGATGCCGCTCAGTGCCTACTAATGGGGGTAATCTCCTACAGTAGAGGTAGGCTTCAAAGTTACTCCCCCTACTCTACGACTATACAGACAAGAAAAGTCACAATATGACGCCAGAAACTGTGATAAGTCCCAGTACTCGTACATTTTTTTTTCATTATTTTTTCGCGGGATTATTTTATTTATGAAATATTTTGCTTAAGAATTAAAACATTAAACAATAGTGGGAAACCACACACAGTTGTTAGTTGTAGTAGATATAAGGCTTAAGGTCCACGGCTGCTACTATGGCCATACGGGACCTGTCAAAAGACCAAAATTCAAACAAGTATAAAATGACAAAAGTCAAAGAACACACAATTCAAACAAGTCAAACAATTCAATTCAAACAAGTCAAATTTTTACACAATCCAAAATCGACACACACCAAAATTTTCACACAATCCAAAATAGATTACAATCCTAAACATCGCAATCATGTGTCTCCATCATGATGGGACAACCCAGTCGATACTAAGTGGAAAGAAGACACCACTGGGCACAACCAAAATGGAAAAAAAAAACAAACAGAAAAATCATAAGCTCAAAGTTCAAAGCAGAAAAGAATGACCGGGAACCCAAAGCAGCAATGGAGACAAGCGGAAAATTGAAGTGAGGAAAGAAGAGAAAGATAACCAAGGCCCTGTTTGCTTCAGCACCAAGACGCCGCTTGGTGCCTATACGAATGGGAGAGAACCACGTAGAGGTAGAGGTAGGACTTGGAAGTTTCTCCCCCAAAGCACCAATGGAAACACGGAAACAAAAAAATGACGTGAGGAAACAAGAGAAAATATTTCTAGTAGGCCCTGCTGGCTTTAGCACCAAGATGCCACACTGTGCTCATTATAATGAAGGGAATCACGTAGAGGTAAGGCTTGGAAATTTCTCACAAACAAGACACACAGCAAAATTCAAATATATATACCACATCCAAAAGTTAAAATCACAATCCATAAATGTATAGCGCGGTGACATAATAGAGAAAGAGCCGAGAAATCCCCAGTTAATGCACAACACACTCAGTGCTTGGTGACTCGGAATGCAAGGTCCCAGCACGAGGCTATACTTTACTAGGAAGCATAGCATAACAAATAAATACGATTTATGATGTTTCAGGAATTTGATAGGCCTATCCCTACTTTATTTTTAACTGTTAGTGCAGCGTGTGAATTAAAGCGGTAGGTAGGTAGATGATAACGTTTAAGGTCCCCAGAGGCAACTAAGGCCATATAGGACCTGAAAAAAAATACAAACATCAAAATTACAAAACTAAAGCCCATCTGTTAAAACAAGGATGAAGACTTAAGCCCAAGTATCATCGAATCCGATCACATCCAAAGATAAAAGAAAATTTTAAGTCTTCAAACATCATTTTTATCGATAAATTTTCATCAATTTTTCAATTTTTCAGTGATAATGCTGATAATGCGTAAACAAATGCAGAAAATTTTGCTGAGAGAAAAGAAAGAACGATAGAAATTATGATAAGTTAAAAACGAACTTTCAGACGATTCGAAAAAGCGGTTTGAGGACAACTATCGACCGCAGGACAAATGGAAATTTCTGAAATCGGTCAATTGAGACGAAATCAAAACACTTTCTACCCGTTTATAAACCCCTAATCAAGTATCTTTGGATTTGTTTCGACGTGTCACACGACGACAATTACGAATTACAACGATATGTTCAAAAAGTGTAAGATTAAGGCGGAAAAGAAAATTTTGTATGGACAAATTAGATTTGTTGAACGAATTGGAATTATTACCAGGTGGATTTTAAAAAAATTTTAAAAACAAAATGTAAAATATGTGAAATTTAGTGAGCAAATAAATTTTACTTGAAATTGCTGAAAATAAATAATTTCATGACCTTCAGAAACCCCTGGAAAAAGTGAAACAGATTTGCAAAGATAATACTGCGTTTAGGTCTTGTTCGTGGACCACGAAATAGGGTCGACGGCCGTCGGTGATACACGCGTCGCCATTTTTTTCGTGTCATGACGTCACAAAACGAAGCGAAATGGCTGGCGAATCATGAAAAATAAATTACAACGATAAATACCGCTGTTTCACTGTTCAGGCGCGTGTCTTGTGTCCAAAATAAGCAGGCAGCATGTAAAACAAAACAGCACTTGTGTTTTACAATGCTGTGTAGCGAAGTAGCCAGCAAATACACGAACTTGTGCTCAGACTGCTCACATCACGACTCAACGCTGAACCGGAAAAGAATAACAACGAACAAAATACGCATGCGCAAATGAGACAACCGCATTACAAACTTCACAGTACGGAAATCGAAAAGGCACAGCACAATAAAGCCACATAATCCTCCGAACATTCAAATTACACTGACTTAAGATGAGAGGATATACAAATAGTATTAACATGAAATTTTCCTACAAAAAAAATACGATTAATTATTAAACTCATGACAAATTTGATATAGTAACAAATTAAAATATAAAAGTTGCTAATCAAATTGTAGCAGACGAAACACGGTTAAATAAAAGAATTTATTTAACTATTAATAAATTTTTTTGTTTATAATAATTTTTTAAATGTAAAATCCGATTCAGTTTTAAATGTTTAGCTTTTGTGTGTAAATACAACAAATGGATATACCATTAATTAATATTAAATAATTAATTGTCTAGTTATTACTGTTTAAGGTGGTATAGAAATTTTCCAAAACCTTGAGTTTCCAAGTGTCTGTTTTTCTTCCACTGGGCTTAACTTTTGTTTGTCACACTCAAATTTGACACTTTGTTGATATTTGTGTGTGTTGCAGGCAAGCTAAATGGAGGACAGTCATCATAAGATTGCAAGTGACGCTGAGCGAAGGCGTGTCCACTGTCCACCCACTCGTCTGTGGAGAAATAGGTGAGGGGTCTACACACCCCATTGATTACGTAATCAGGAGATTCATTTCGGACATAACAGCATTTATTCAACGGTTGAGCAAGAATGAAAACAATGATGCAGAAATCGTACTTTGTATGTTTACCACAAGACTGGTACCGTATAAAAAAAAACGTGAAAGGCTGATTTACACTAGAATTTTAGTACACCAAAATGCCTATATAAATCAGTAATCAAAATAAATAAATACAGCTGATACGTGGATGCTTTTGGGTAGTTTATGTCGACTGATTATTGAGTGTGATGGGTTCACGACTTGCTCTCGTCTCTGATGTGGTTAGTTAACATCAGAAAAGTAAACACTTTGTTCTCCTGAAATAATAAAATGAAAGTTCTATAATCTTCGTAAAATTGGCGATTGAGAGGTGACAGATACGTACGCTAGTTACCAGCATTACCTCCTTGTAAACTCCCTAATCTTGCACGTTGTTGTGGTCATCGGCTCCTTCGATTCCTGCCGAGCCAAGAGACACGGCGTCAGAGGGCAAACAATTTTCTGCGATTGCCGGTTCGCTGTTCTCAAGATCGGGGTTGGAATTTCGTTTTTCGCCGTCTGTGGCCAAACTATCTCCACCACCTACTTCGTATGGGGTCGTGTTAGGACTCTTAAGAAATGGAAATTCAGTTTTTAAAACATACGGTAATCAATTTGAAATTTAAACACAAGCTGCATTACGAAATCTGAAGCAGGATTCAAAAATATTTTTTAATTGTTTTAAACTATACCAAAGTTCGAGGATTCAAAATGGGATAACTTATCGAATCATAGAACCAAAACTTGTAATTTTATGTATGCTTACGTATTATTTTAACAACGATTCAACAATCTATCCCATTTTTCTTAAAGCTTAGTTAAAAACAAATCTAAAATCACAGTAAAAATTTCTTCGAGTTGAACCAGCACCTGTGGTTGTGCAACTGGTTTCTCGAAGATCCCTTTCTCAATTGATTTGGGCAGAACTGCAACGGATTCCTCGAAGATCCCTTTCTCGGAGGATTTGGGCAGAACTGCAAGGGGTTCCTCGCCGGCCCATTTCTCGGTAGAGTTTGGCAGTACCAACCCATTACGGTCAAACATGACCGCATCTTGCATCATCATCGCTGCAAGATCGGCTGTGACCGCAGGGAGATGAAATGGGTTCGCTCCACCCTGTAAGTTGATGAACGTCGCGGCACGTTTCTTCGTAACCTCGTATTCATCATTTCCTTTCGACGTCACCAGGGCTTGTCGTACTTGGGTGATTTGCACCGAACCTTCAAATTCATTTTTATCGCTACTGTCCATGTCGATGTAGATATATCCACGCTTGTGAAGCGGTTCTCTCATCGCGATCAACGTTTCCTTTTGTTCCTTTTCTCGTTGGTTTTTCTTGATTTGGTGATTCGTGTGGTCGTCATCTCGAGGGTCAATGTTGTTGGTATCACGACTGCGCTCATAGAGGCCCACGAGGTAGGATATGGCATCCGATTCGAATCGAAGTTCATGCGTGGATTTGTTCTCATCGTCGTTATCTCGGTTGAGCATGCGGGGTACGACGAAACATTTGCCGTCATTGACGCTTTTCGTGATACTCGTCCTGCACTCCGGATTTGTTGCGGTAGATGTCTGAAAAAATAAATGAATGGTGTTAAAAGGTTAAAAACAAGTTCTTACACCCGTGGAATGTGAACTTACGTACTCCGTGCCAACAAATTAGAATCCTCTCTCTTTTGAAGGTACCGTAAGAAAAATTTTAATTTCTTTAAGTGTTTGATAAATATTATAAAGGTAATGTAGGATGATTTAAAGACTCGCCAGAATTATCGTTTCGTGTATAGTATTTGAAATTCGGTGAAAAGTTTCGGCGAAAAAAAATTAAAAACTCAAAAATAGGTTTTCACAATTTTTCCAATGACTCGACAACCGAATGAGATAAAATTAAAAACTAAACAGATTTAGGATGTTCGATTTGTTGGCAAACTTTTCTAAATTGAATGTATGGGTCTCGGTAAGCCTCAAAAATAGTTGTAATGGCTACATGTAATTGACTTCGAGGGTCTGAAGTTTTAAAAAAATCAATGCACCCAGAATTTTTAGAATAATAAATTACTTCAGGATAGTTTAGTACGTTCCAGTCTCTAACATCCCATCAAACTGGAAAATTCTAAATCTATTTGGTTTTTAATTTTATCTCAGTTGTCCAGTCATTGCCCATTGGAGAAATTATAAAAACCCATTTTTGGAGGTTTTTAATCTATTTCTCAAACACTTTTTCACCAAATTTCAATCATCCTAAATCAGTTTTTTACTATTTATCAAACTCTTAAGGAAACTAAAGTTTTTCCACAATAAAAAAAGACTATTCCAATTTTTTAGCCCGGAGTGTACTCTGTATGTAACACCATTTTACACCTTTATATTTTCCAGCGATGAAGCTGATTTGGAAGCTCCGAGTGGTTGGAGTTGCACTTGGACATGCTCTGGCCTCTCGAGGATTGCGACATCACCCCCGGCGCTCGGTAACTCATATACGGCGTAGTGCGTGGTGATCCACTCAGGCAAGCTTGTGAACGGCTTTACTACTCCCGGGACAAATTGGTGCGTCATATAATTGTACCGCTGTGGCGTATTGGCACCCACAAACACCGGCCACGTTGCATATTTTTGCAAACGCACGTAGCGGCGCGGCACGGTGACACGTGGTGGTTCGGCAAATAAACGTTGGTCGAACTTCCCTTCCCAGAACTCGCTCGGAACCTTCATCCCTTTCAAAACTTCGACGAGTGACTTTGGCGGTGCCTGACGACGTCTCGGGGTGTAGTGACGTTGACTGACCCGTTGCATTTCCATCAAAAATTCGGTCAAGTGTAACCGTATCTGTAAAATTCGATTCTCCCCACTTATATTGAATCGATCGCGTGCGAAAATCGGGTCCCCGTTATCCGCTCGATTTGGCCAATCTTTCCATATCACGTTATCACGTGAATCGTACAATTTGGCCAAAATGTTCCACCCTTGCATGGCCCGCACGAGTCCGGTGCCCATGCAAAAAATACACGGTTGGCCCTTGTGTTCTTGGAGACGAGAATAGCCGCAGCAAGTTGGGCAGTAGTCGACTCGATTAGGATCCGTTGGGGTCATGTCGAGTGTTTGATGTGTAATGTATTCTATCGGATCGTAGTGAGGGAGAGCGTGTATAAGAAGGTCGTGGGTGATGACCGGCATCACACACTTCATCACTTGCCCATATGGTGGGATTATTTCAGCCATTTTTCTTGAGTTTGTTTCGATCACTGCGGAAGTAAAGAGGAAACTGTGATTACGTAATATAAAAAAAAAAAAATTGGTAAATTGTTTTTATCCGTTTTAAATCAAAGCTTCAAACCAAAATAAAACCCGAACCGAAAACCGGTTCGAGTTTATGAATTGAAAAAATTAAAGTTTCAATTTTTCCAATTTAAAAACAATTTATATTTCAAAATCGTTTGGAGAATTATAATTTAAATAATTATAAAATAATTGCATCTGATTGCCTAGAAGTTGTAATCAGCGGGTGTAATTACAGTTACTCCTGATTTGTTTTTTTTTTTTAAAGGTTTTTCATTTTTTTTTCAATTTTTTCAGTTTTTTGACAATTTTATTTTTCAGTTTTTACCGCTGGTTTTTTCTGGTCCGATTGAACCGGTTTCAACGGCTCGTTGGCGCTGAACCGGAACCTGAATCGTAATTTTACACGAGGTATTGCACTGGAACGAAAAACGGAACAAAAAAAAATAAATAACGGTTTGAAACCCTGTTTTAAATCGATCAATTAACTAGTGTTTACCTGCGAATTGAGTATCTGTCAAGTATTGGCGATTAAATAATTGAATCAACGGTAAAATAATAATTATTCAATTGGAATTAACAAATAAATGCTCATTGATTTATGTCTTGTCTTAAAGAGGCTTAACACTGTTTTGTGAACTAGTAGCAAAAGGCCTGTTCTTGTTGTAACCTAGCATTCTACAAGCAGAAGGCCTGTTCTTTCACAGGATGAACAAAAAAAATTGTATTTGGTAATACAAAATACTGCCACCAGGAGCAAATATGCACATGACCTGTAGCTTATTTCTATATTAATCCTCGGGATTAAAACGTTGCATTCCTTTTCCTTTTATAAAATTTTTTATTTTTAAAAAACTCAGTTTTATTCTGTCGATAATGAATAAATCAAGGGCTATCTGATGGGATTTTTGGTCATTTTTTTATGGGATTTATGGGTTGTCATGGAAACTTAACTGTTGCAGTTGAGAATTCCTAGCACTACATAACAAGGATTATTATTTTATTGGGAATTCTGTGAAACGACAATACAGTACTCAACACATCAATACTCGACAATTAACAAAAACAAGATAAGATATATGTAATCTTCAGAGGACTGTTTTTCCAAGATGTGTTTTTCCATGTTTCAAGTTATACAAATCAATTTTTTATCTTAAGACAGATTAACACTAGAACAGTATTGAGACCAAATAATAAAGAATACAGAAAATTAGGAATACTCGATTGTCAAGAATAATTCTTTCATACTTCACAGCAACAGCAACCAATAAAAACAAAGAAAAACTACTCAATCCACCTGACGCAAAGCATTGTGGGTTTTTTCCATGACGTTTTTAGTTTGAGAAAAAAAAAATTCATTGGTTGATTCCGTCAGGATGACCTTTGGTAAATATTTGAATATGCAACTCTTATTGGCTGCTTGTTAAAGATCTTAAGTGTGTGATTGGATAAGGCAAAATACTAGACATAACGGAACTGCATTAATCATTATCTCAAGTGACAGGAGTGAACACGTTTATAAACGTACGGTAACTTCTATTCAGCTGCGACGTGAAACCATTTTCATCTTCAACTAGAATGAATTCTTATTCTAATAAACACAGCGACTACAACATGGATAATAGCTTGCAGCGAATGCAGTGTTTGTTTGGTTCATCCGGGGGTAAAGTTTCGTTGCCTGCGACTGCCGTTTACCGTCCGATTCTCGTTAATCGTCTACAAAGTCATCGAATACTGCAACGAAGGCAATACAGAACCGAAATGATATTACAAGGAAGGATACCGAGAGAGCGAGAGAACAGCATCATGTACGAATCGCGAAGTAATCATGCAAAGAATAGAAACAGAACGGACAAAGGAAGATTTAATTCCGGATCGGGAAAAGCAACGAACCAATCGCCAACAGCCTCAATTTCGGAAATTGATCAAACCGAGGATGAAGAAATAAGCGACGAGGAAATCGATGACGAAAGAGTTGAAGAAAACAATGACGAAACAGTTGAAAAAATTAATGCCGAAAAAAAAGGTAAAGCTTTAGAAAAACGTAGTGGCTGCGTACACGGCGCCGTGTACTAAGCTCGGTACACGGCGATTGACCGTGATTGGTCAATCAGCGTCACG
>JAQFZO010001130.1:0-17685 GCA_034695885.1 Geophilus flavus
AATTAGAAACACTTGATGAATTTAATTAAAGCATCGATGAAAAATGTGATAAAATCATCCAAACTTGTCATAACCAGAGACATACATCTATCTATCTATCTATCTATCTAAGCCTCGGTAGCGATCTCCTAGGAAGAAAAAGAGAATCTCATTACCTCAGATGGAAAAATAGTCAGAACGACAAAAATTTAAAAATTCGAAATTCTTGAGTTTTTTAAATTAAAAATTTAAAGTATTGGATCTTCAGAAATATGACTTTACGATTAAACATGAGAAAGGCTAAGAGAACCCCACCCAATGGGGATTGTGGGAATTAAAATCTTGATTTGTTATGCTAATTTTTTTTCAATTACTACAAAAAAGAATCCCACAATGAATAAATTATAATATTTGATGATTAGATTTTAATTTTGATTTTTTTTTAACACTTAATATTTGAAATTGAATTTTCACAGTGCAGGCTTTAAATATTTCTCGAGCTATTGGAACCGTGGACCAAATTGTAGAAATTCAAAATATTGATTAACTTTAAAACTACGAGAACAAAAACACGTGGTTATTAGAAAAGTTGCTAAATTTAGCCTCGAATAGATCATCAATTAATATAAATAAATAAAAAACGAGACTACCACACCCTGATAGCCTGTTTCAGAATAGCAATGGTTACCCTGTTTAGAAATTCCCACTTAATACTTTGGAATGAGAATATAAATTCAAAATTTTTATAAACTTGCTTCACAAAAGGGGAAAAATGTTAAATAAACATGATTACATCCATACAGGATGTCTTTAGGGATATAAAATAAATAAATAAATAAAAAAAAATTCAGACAGGAAAAACGGTTGATAATTCTACCAACTTTTAAAAAAAACTAACGAGAAGAAAAAAAATGAACAAAAAGTGTCAAAATATTGTTCATAAAACCATAGAATAATTATTTTTAAATCCAACAGATCAAAAAACTGATCTATATTTTTTAAAACAAAAACCAAATCTCAACCATAAATAAAAAACACTCGGTGCATTCAAAGTTTTTGTTGTAATGTTTTTTGCTTATTTTAGAAAAACTGTTTCCCGATCAACAAAAAATAGACATTAGGAAAGTTTGAATACCGGTAAATTTAAATAAACCAATGTGTCCGAGACTACCAAAATTGATAAAATTGCATTAAAGTGACCCAGTAACGAGTCGCCCGACATAGAATTACAAATGAAGTCACTAGATTCTCATATCATTCAAAAGTCTGCAAATTTTACCTCAGAATTTCGTCAAAAACAAATTTATATCGGACAAAAACAACCCAATCGGTTGTTTTTCTGCTTTCCTAGTGGCCAAATAAGCAACTAACGACACAAAACAAAAATTTTGGCTGTTTTTGTCATAAACTGTTTCTAAAATAGAGAAAAATGGAATAAATAAAACAACAAAAACAAGAACTTTGAATGCACCTACAGGCCAGCCTTAATAAAACACAAAGTAATAAAAACCCAGCTGGCAAAACAAGCTGACTTGAGTCTACTGACTCTAGTCTCCCACCCTTGGTGAATGATTAAAAGATTAACACCAAGGATTTACAATTTACAATTAAGAAGGAAAAATAAATAATAAAAATAAAATTCGTCAAAAACTGCATTTATAATTGACTTTTGGCCCCGCAAAAAAGGGCGCGAAAGCTCAAGTGTAAGCACAAACAAAAACCGTTAAACCGTTAGATCGGTGCTGGAAATTTTTTTTTTTTTTGGTTGAAAGTGCGCATGTGTTTTATACGTTCAAAAATTCAAAAATTTATATCTGGAAATTAAGCTTGAAGCATATGCGCCCATTTTACGGGGTCTTAAGAATAAACGCCATATTTTTAAATTTAAACATGGTCTTACAACACTCTTTATTAGGACTGGGACTCGATTTTTAATCGACAATTTTATTGGCTAGAAAAAGTTGATTGATTTAAACTATTAAAAATCCCAAAAAATTAGTTTGTCAAAACATTTTTGGTCAAATTGGGCGGAATTTAAAAAATCCAAACAAATGTTTAAAAGAAAATCGATTGAAAACAGAGGTAATTAAACAGAAATCACCGACAAATCGCAGTTTTTCATAGACTGTTACCTTTTTCTGTTGATTTCTATTTCATCGATTTAACCAAACAGCACTAACTTTTTTTGGCGCCCTTTTAAATTCGAGTAATAAATTATGGGAAATTTTAATCGACTAAAGTCCCAGTCCTACTCTTTATGCAGTTATGACACATTTTTCATAAAAAAAAACTCAAAAAACAATTTTTTTTTTATAAAAAAATAATAAAATCACAACTTTTTTCATAAAAAACACGAAAACCTGACATATTTTTGCTTAAAAACAGGTTTCTAAGTATTCTAACAAACGGTTATTTTTATTTTTTTTAAATATATCAAAAAACCCGGAGTGGTAATGGAAAATGACCAAACCTGGCTCGTCGTGTCGTGTGCTAGCAGATGGTGAAATCCTGGTGTAATCAACTCGATGTCGTGCTTTCCTCGTTCGAACTTTCCGTTGTTGCAAGCAATCATTCGTCCGTTCTTCGGTTCTTCCATCGACTCGAATTTTTCCCGATGTTGAATTCAGCGACTAAATTTCGATAAATAATATTTTTTTAGTTTTACCGATTAAGTAAATAAAACTAGATAAATTGTAAACTTGATATCTACCAACCTTGTTAAGGTCATCTCCATTTTAAGTCATCATGGCGGCCTAGAAACAACGGCCACGACCTTTCTTCTCTAATTTCTCCATTCTGCGACTTCCTCCGTGTCGATGTTAAGTTTTAAATCTTCCTCGTCGTCCGATCGGTGTTGTTAGTGGTTTTGTTTCAAGTTGCTTACGTGGCATTTTTGAGATTTGAGAGAGAGAATGCCTTGAAATGCATTGAGATTGTGACTGCGATGTGACGCTGTACTTTTCCACGTTCCCCATTCCTTGTGACGTACTGATGATCCCGGAGTGATAATTAAAATGAACCAAACCTGGCTCGTGCAAATGGTGTAATAAATCAACTCAGTGTCGTGTCGTACTTTCCTCGTTGGTACATTCCGTTGTGCAATCGTTCGTTATCGGTTTTTTTTCTCGATGTTGATAACTGCGACTAAATTTCGATAAAAAATAATTTTTTTTAGTTTTACCGGTAAAATAAATAAAAATAGATTGACTGTAAACTCGATATCTACCAACCTTTTTACGGTCATCTCCATTAAAACTCATCATGGCGGCCTATGGTGGCCTAGAAACAACGGCCACGACCTCGATGGTGTCCGGTTTTCCTCCATTTTGCTTCTTCCTTCCTCCGTGTCGATGTTACATTTCAAATCTCGGTGTGGTTGATGTTAAAAGCCCCAAGATTTTGTTGTTAAAAGTTGCTTACTTGTGGCTTTGTTGAGAGAGAAAACGCCGTTGAAAAAATGACGCTGTACTTTTCCACATACATTGTGACGTCTGGTGCTGTGCTGGCACTGTGGCTGGCAAGTGGCAATGCAATGCCTTCACTCTGATTGGTTGATTCACGAATACTCTCGACAGTTGAGTTTAATTATTTGTTTTTTTTTTAAGTGAATAAAGGTAAAGAAATATTGAAAAAATGTTAACAAAGTTAAATGGTAACGATTTCGAAATTATTTGTGGAAAATATCTGCGAAAAGTGATGAATATATAAAAACTAAGATAATGACCGACCGACTTTTTGGGCTGGGCGCACATTTGACACGTGTCAGTTCATCATTATACGTGGTTTTGTTGGATTCGCATAAAAATTTATAGTAAAGCATGTTTTTTAGCGTATTAACAACTTAAAACCAAATAAAATTACGGGAGTTAATGGCCGATCGATTCCTTGGGCTGGGTCAAACTTAGCTAATGGCCGACTGACTCCATCGTGTTAAAACTTCGCTAATCTTAAAAAACTCATCGAATCGCATGAAAACTCGATAATTATACGCCGTTTAGTGGATTCTCATAAAAATTTATTGTAAAGTAATGTTTTTCAGCGTATTAACGACTTAAAACCCAAAAAATAATTGTTGAGATAATAGCCGACCGATTCCTTGGGCTAGGTCAAACTGAGCTAATGGCCGACCGACTTCATCGTGTCGAAACTGCAAAAATCTAAAAAAAAACTCATCGAATCGCATCAAAAACTCGATAATTATCCGCCGTTTGATTAGACTTTAGTAAAAACTACATTAAATCCTTATTCCAGCGCTTTACAAACAAAGAAAAAGAAAAAAATGCCCCCAAAAAAATAAATTTATTTATAAATCAGTTAATTCTTTTAACACACACTAAATACGAAAAAACATGCCAAAAAATGGAAAAATACATTGTGAAATACTTAAAAATATTAAATGACACCATGGCCATGCAACAAATGAGGCACGTAAAAAAACGCATTTTCCGAATCCCCGGCTGTATAATTCGGTATCTGCAAACACTTTTCAACGACATCGGGCGCAAAACACGCTAAATGCGCCTCACGGAGCAAAGAATCGCAAAGTAAGTCATTAACCGGCAACGGAACAGCCACAGTTTCGCCACCAAGCGGCATCACGGTCACCGGAGACCCAGGACGTTGTAATTTGCTCAAAACGTCGTCCAACGTTTTGCAATCGTAATAATCGAACGTCGTCGATACGACGACGTCTTCGACTTTTTCCGTCTCGTCTATCGTCTGTAGGATTTCTGTCAGGTTCGACAACGCCATGCGGTGGGTGACATGCGCCATCGATGTTTATGTTTACGTCAAAGTTTCCTCCGCCGTTCAGAATCGATGCATCGATGCATCGCAGAAGTTCGATTTGTTTTCGGACGTTCGGATGACGTTCGCAATTTGGGTTTGTTGATCGCATTTCGGCGTGACGGTCATGAGAGTTCTTGGAGTTTTATGTGCAGTTGTTTGAGGATGGTTTCGTGGTGGCAGCGGAGGTGTTTCCAGACGACGGTGTTGCGTGTTGCGGAGGACGGTGAGGCAGTCTTCGTTTACTGGCCAGTCGTTTCGGTTTTGGTGGCGGATGTATTTTACTTGGACTTTGAAGAATTCTTTTTCTACTTCTTCCCAGAAATTTTTTTGCTGGAAATAGAAAGGTGTTTGGGCAAAAAAAAAATTATATTTTGTGATTTAAATGGAAAATTCATCAATTTTTTTTGGAAATTTGTGGAAATTTAGGGAAAAAAGTGAATTTTTTTAATTAAAAATTGTGGAAACCCCGATTTATTTCATTGGAAAATCCTGAAAATTATTTTTTTCATGAAAAACCGTAAAATCTGATTTTTTTCAATGAGAAAAACTTGAAAATCTGTGAAAAAATGAATTTATTCCACTGGTAAATCCAAAACGTTCAAAATTCATGACTTAAATGTCTAAAAATTTATAAAAAAAAGCGAACCTGAATTTTTTTTCATGAAAAATAGTAAAAATCTAAATGTTTGGTATTTTTTCATAAAAAATTTAATTATTGAATTTTTTCATGTCATGTAGCATGTAATAAAAAACTGAATTTTTTTTCATGAAAAATACAACAAACCTTCAAAATTCACTTCTAAATATGTAACATCTACCAATTTCTATAAACATTTATGAAAATACAACTTTTTTCATGAAAATAGTAAAAACTACATTTCTTTCATTAAAACCCATGAAAACTGTTTTTTTTTTCGATAAGAAAATCCTGAAAAATCTTCAAAATCCACGACTAAAATATATAAAAACTAAAATCCACTAATTTCCATCAAAATTCACGAAAATAAACATATTTTCCAACAAGGTAAATTTACTTGTGTTTCATTAAAAGCAACTTGTAGTAAATATTTCCATCCTTTAATAGCCGCACACTGCTATTCATGAGTCAAAGACTCCCACTTCGACGACGGGTTTCCCTTTTTACGACACTGATCTACCAAACCAAAAAAAAATAATTAAATAAACCATCAACACAAACAAACAAATCCAAAATCTCAACCAACAAGGCCCGTCTGCACAAACAGCCTGCAATTTCGGTGGTCTTCCATGCCTAAAACAGCAAATCCAAACATTAAAAACCAAATAACAAACATTTATTCGACCCCAAAATTTCCTGCTTTTCTCCCTCAAAAAAACCTAAATTTTATCCCCTTTTAACAATTTCATGTGGTTTTCAGCAATTTCTGAACGTTTTTAGAGGAATACCAATTAGATTTCCAGACTTTTTCGAACTATTTTTACAACAACTGTGAGCAAAATTTACAAAATTTGAATAAATTATTCAAAAAATAACAGTAAGAAATTAATTTACACAGATTTTCGACTTGGAAAAATGGGTAAAGGGAAACAAAACGAGGAAAAACTGAGAAGAAATGTCACAGCATCGACGCACAAACTACTCGCTCACAAAATCGGCCATCGTTACCATTTGCTAATTTTCAATTGTAAAATTTTGCACATATTACCATCTGTGTTGTGATATTACTTCCTCAATTTCCCATCAAAACGAATGAATCGGTGCTCCACATTTTAGTACAACCTAGTTCGGAGCATGCGCAGATGGAAGTATAAAGCTTATCCGCGATCCATTCGTCTTGGAGAATGTTCAGATATATTTTTATAGGTTTTTAGGATTAATTTATCATGAATTTGATTTATTTGTCCAGTAATTAAAAAAAAAAATAATATATCATTTAAATAATTTCAAACGTCGTCGATCGATCGATCGGCATGTCCTGGTTCCAGGCTATATGCTACCGTACCAAACAAACATGGACGACAACGGGATCGCGGTGAAAATGAATTACCTGAGTTTTTGGTGCAATAAAGGTCTGTATGGGCTCGATTGGGGGTTCGACGGCTTGATTTGTAACGCATCGTGCAATTCTACCGCTTTATACGATCCGAAGGTAAAATTATTATCAGTTGTCACGTGGTGCCGAGCACGTATTTACAACTTTAGTTGCTGACAAGACCACATTCATTTGATAAAAAAAAAACGATGGACGTAAGTTTTATTACTTTTTCTTAATATTGTGTTTTTAAAAAACAATTCTAATTATTTTTAGTTCCGGAAAACGAATTGATGTCGACATCGGCTGACTGAATGGCGATCATATGGCAAGAATGTGGCGAAAGGAAAAACGACGTGAGATTTTACGACTTAGCACACATACAGAAAATGATATTAATATGTATTCACTTACACAAGTTTCGAATTCATCGAACGTTAAAAAGACACAGGGCTTCGGTATAGATCACCGACTCCATAAACCGACACTCAAAACGAATGGAATATGTGTTTTGCAGTTGACAATTTTTTGTTTATGGCAACCGACAGTCAAGATACGTTCATCCGGATTTGGAAAATTGCACCTTTCGTTGAAAAAACCCATGAACAAGAACGAAATTCATTTGAAAGAAAACGTTTTCTCATTTCTATCCACTGAGAAATTTTCTCATTTCTATGAGAAATTTTCCACTGAGAAATTTTATCATTTCTATGAGAAATTTTCCACTGAGAAATTTTATCATTTCTATCCACTGGTAAAATTTTTAATTCAGTCTTTTCTCATGTTTTATTTTATGACTCTTTTCGTTACAGATGAGAACCTTTTCCATGAGAGCGAAAACGATAATGGCTGACACGGAAATTGGATTTACAGAGTGAATTGTCAATCAAAATTCAAAAACGGTAGTAGTCAAATGCTGAAATTAATATCGGCTTCGATTGATAAGACGATGATTTTATGGTCATTAGATGCCCTCCCAAAAAATAACATGTGGTATGAAGAAGCTCGTGTGAGAGAAGTCTGTGACAACATCTTGGGATTTTTCGGTAACAAATTCGGCTCACAGTTACCATGGCGCTTTTCATTTGTGGCATTCAAGTTAACCGATACGAATCATTACCAGATAGGAAACCAACAGATGATGATGATTGCCAAAGTCACTTTAACGAAAGAAATTTGCAATTTCAGACAAAAACGAGGTCGTTTGTTAAAATTTATTTAAAGATAATTTTATTAATTAATTAATTTATTTATTTATTTATTTATTTATTCAAAAATTACTGTAAAACCGTTTTTAGAAAAAGCAATTATTGCAAATAAACTCGAAAAGGGTTCAAAAAATCATTTATAAATATATGAAAAACTTTCAATGCGATTCAGAGAAAAGTTTTCTTATTTATTTATTAATGGTCACAATAAACAGACATTTACAATACATTTACAATTAACATTAACATTATTAGAAATATTAATTGTTGTTTTATGATAAACACATCATCACATAAAAGAATTAAAAAAATTCAAAGTTATTTGAATTCATTAAAGCCAACAATTAAAACAAAAAAAAAACAAAATACGCAGTGATTTGTAACACAAAAAATTATGTAGTTTTTCAAACCGATAGAATATACAAAGCAATTTTTACCCATTATTGAAAGAATTTATTTCCCAATGTAAAGACTTTTGAGTAGATGAAAAACTATTGAGAAGTTCCTCAATAGCAGTCAAGAAGTTCCACAAAGGAACAATTCATTTTTGAGTTAATTATTTATGTTAATTATTTTCAGTTAATTTTGTATTTTCCATACAAATCAAAATCAAAATAAATAAAATTTTTGTTAATTATTAAATTTTGCTAGGTCGGTAGTACTTCGCAAAACTACAGAAATCCATTAAAAATCCACAAATACCGCAAAACTACAGAAATCCATTAAAAATCCACAAATACAACAAAATTTTATAAAAGTTTGTAAATATTTGTAAATACAGTGTTGGGAAACGGTTCATGTTAATTTCATTTAATGTATTACATGTATTTTTTGAATTTGTAATTGAATTTGTATCTATGGAAACCACTAACAACCATTAACAAATTCAAATAAATTCAAATAAATTTACAAAACAGATGCCATTGTATAGATGCCACAATTTGTGCACCTCCTATTTTAAAGCGTATTTTTTGACCTCACTAAACAATATAAGTGGGCCCATATCAATTTGTAGACCCATTTTTTTATCGCGGTTCAAAAATTCCCGATTTGCAAAAAGACGCTGAATATCAGGAATCGTAAAGATACGAAGGAGGTTTTCAATTAAAAACACTCCAGTAGCTGCATTCAACAACGAAAGCGAGAACTCGCCGTACAAGCAATGAACAGAAGGTTAACATTAAACAGCAGCGGGAGTATTAGAAATTACATGTCTTATGCCATTTTAAAAGGAAAATAAAAATAAAAATAAAATAAAATATTTCGTAAACGACATTAGGTATGGAGTACACGTGTTACACGTTAATTGGATTAATTGCATGTGGTCAGAGGTCACTTGTTACGATCCCTAACAGAAAAAAACATGGGTTCGCCATGCATTCGTTGCCCATTACAAAGGTGAAACAATATTTCAGATTAGTGCAAAGTGCAATCGTTGATTTGTGCACACCAAATGCAAAAAGTATTTTCAACCATTATCAGGGATTGACCAATTCCATCCGAACAGCAAGTGATTATAAATTTACGTAAAAGAGGGTACAAAAACAGCGACTAGAATTGACAAATGCGCTGTTAACTATAAGACATTCTAAGACATTCTAAGACATTCTAAGGTAACCAATAAGACATTCTAAGGTAACCAACAAGAGTACAGATATTCGAAGCAATGCGCAGAACCAACAAGAGTACAGATATTCGATTTGCAAAAAGGCGCTGAATATATGCTTTTAACCATCGATTGCGGTTTTATTAACTAAGTGCACATTTTTCGAAGGTCAAACCTAAATTCTGTAATACGTGTGGAACATACTGAGGACAGTATGTAGTGAAACGGACGCAGTATTTTTGCGCTACCTAGGGACAAACTGCTTTAATTTTATTTACTCATTCAGACGTTAAAGAATTTATGAAATTACGATTAAGAATGGGTCTACAAATTGATTACGGTACAGATTATTACAGATTAGGAGATGGTACAGATTATTACAGATTAGGAGATGTATGTTATTTTATATCTTTGGCATTTTCAACCATCTTCAGGGATTGACCAATTCCGTCCGAACAGCAATTGATTGTTGTATGTTATTTTATATCTTTGGCATTTTCAACCATCTTCAGGGATTGACCAATTCCGTCCGAACAGCAATTGATTATAAATTTACGTAAAAGAGAGTACAATCTCTAAGAAATAGAGTCGACATCTCGAAGTTTGAGGGAAAACATTCTTTCAACGTCCGGAAATTAACTATAATTGAAGGAATTTGACTGGAACAATCTCTCAAAATCCCTCACTAATCATGAAGATTTATGAGTCACTAACCACGAAGATTTTATAAGAGTCACTACCCAATGAAGACCACAAGGAACTGCTACGATGACCCAAAATTTAACAGACCTCTGAAATTATACAGGGAACCGGATGCAGCGAGACTTTTCATCGAAGATGAGAGGATAATTTTTTATTATCCTGGTCCAAATTCTCACAAATTCATGATGTTAGTTCTGTTGGAAGGGATGACACCGACGGCCTGCAGTGGTTCCTCCATTTTGTCTCTTTAGCAAGTTTTAAAGGAGAGACTGGTGGCGCTGCTGTATACTTTTGAAGCGGTAACAGGAAAACTAGGGAGTTTCCCTACTTTTAGTTTTTTTTCTGTTAAATTAACGGGAGTTTGCAAATTATTCAAGTCATGAAAATTACACATTCACATTACCTTCTGTGTTTCAAAACATTGTTTTTATAAAAATAAGTACTGTTGGAAACACAGAAGATAAAAATATCAAATACAATCCATGCGTGTGTTATCAGAGATCACTAAAATACAACAGCAAGAGTAATAGGAAAACAAACTAATATTGCGAGTGTATTCAGAAAGGTGTCTAGTTTGTTTTCCTATTACTCTTGCTGACAACATTATGGAACCAAAGAGTATTACTCCTATTACTCTTGCTGACAACATTATGGAACCAAAGAGTATTACTCCTAAGAAGAAACAAATTCCATGTTTGACATCAGAAGAAACAAATTCCATGTTTCTTTTCAACTATAGATGAGATTGAAGGTACAAATGATGGTACAAATGAGGGTACAAATGAGGGTACAAATGAGGGTACAAATGATTTGTACCCCAATCATGTGAAATGACCTTCTTATTAGCATTAGAAAACGGTGACTGTTAATTTACGGAGCAACTTCAATTAAAAACGGAATTTCTGAATTACTGAAATAATTTGAAAACAGAAATTGTAAATTGTTAATTGGTTAATTGTTAATTGGTTTTGGGAGGGAGAGAGAGAGATTGAAATGGTTTGGTCTTTTTTTTTCACACGCCCAAAAACCCAAATTAAGTGGACTGAATGAAATATTATTCCTCACATTCCGCACATTCCAGTAATTATGCACACGAATGGATTGAACAAAGTATTACTTAAATTTACATTTTAAAACTGAAATCACAATGCTGTTGAACTCCTTTTCTCTACACATTGCGTCTAAGACCCTCATGGGACAGCTTAGAGGCCAGATTCTAGATATAAATTGGATACATGAGACCAACGAGAACATGCACGCTGATGCTAGTGTATTGATGCTAGTGTATTTATAGCTACAGGTGGAAACCCAATCCACATTTAATTCTACAATTATTTATACCTAACGTTATATACCTAACGACAACCAAAGTAAAGCAAATGAGGTAAAAAGCAGAATTAAATGGTCAATAAAATAATAATTTTTAATTAGTTTCCTTATTAAATATCGGTATTAAGACCAAATACTGTTGCAGTGTATTAATTCCCTCGCAACCCACTATTCCCTTTATACAGTATATATATATATATATATATATATATATATGTCAAACGCCTTTGTTTGATAGGAAAGTGTGAAAATGTGATCAAAAATTCATTAGATTCACAAATTCTTCTTCAGCAAAAAGATGCAAAAGGATGCTAATTGCGTTTAATAATTAGAAATATAATTTAATTCTCTGGTTATTCACTATTCATTATTATTCACTATTATTCATTATCTAATTTCAGACAAATAGATGTTTTTACCGACCCGCCATAGACGAGGAGAAAGACGAGGAGAGTATGAGGACCAGAGCAACATTATGACAAACATCAAAAGTTCTCCCTCCCCACAAATTTTGGTAGAAGAGCATTACATTTAAAGCCGTGTAAAAAGTTGGCCGCTTGTGTTGACAACCTGCTCAATGCAGTTTTGTCGGGGATTGTGGAAATAGCGTTTTCGTTGCAGATGAGTCGTTTTATTTGGACTAAATGAGTGAATTCTTTCTTGCTTGTAAATCGACAAGAGACGATGCATATCAGCATATCACTAGGACACATAATATGTCCGATATTTCCTCGTTCAGGGATTGACCAATTCCATCCGAACAACAATTGATTATTTATTTCCTCGTTCAGGGATTGACCAATTCCATCCAAACAACTGATTATATATTTGTTATTGGGATTAGAACGGACACGGAGGTACATGAGGTATGGGGTATAGTAATTGGATTAATCGAGCAGGCAAATTTGATAAACTATTCAACGATTAAAAAACAAATTTCGTGTTTGACATCACTGCTCACTCGTAAAGTATTCTTTACAAATTTACAAATTTACAAATTAATGCAAAAAAACAAATTTACAAATTAATGCAAAAAAATCAAATCCATTTGAACCCAATCGAACGTCGAAGTAACGCAACGTATCCCTGCGTTACAAGTAGTTTGATGCGACGCGACGGAAAAAAAGTATTATTTAAATTTACATGAGCTAAATGTTACAATTGTTAAATGTTCCCCTTTACAATGCGAAAAGAATTTCGGGTTTTTGAAGCATTGTAAAGCATTGTAACATACGCACTATAAAAAACTTTAGTGAAAGAAATCAAAGCGTCGCCATAAAGGAAAACGGTATCATGGTAGAAAACAAATTCAAGGATAGTCTGTACCGTACTATAAGTAAGGATACACAATTAAATTTGTAAATTTGTTTGTAAAGTCACACATACTGCAAAAAAATCCATTAAATCAAAAATTCATTAAATCAAAAATTCATTAAATCAAAAATTCATTAAATCAAAAATTGCCAGAACACCCGATTTTCATATTTGTGTAAGCCTTCCCTAACCGATATCCCTTCATCAAACTGCATTGAGCACTTGATAAATGCTGCTGATGATTACTTATTTTGATAAAGTGTCATAGGGATACATGAGACCAACATATGAAGGGTAAATACACAGCCCATATTGTAAGGTTGGTGTAGTTCTACCAAAGATGTGCTGTTGACGGAGTTATTTTTGTTACTTGATGGAGGAACGAACCACTGCAGGCCGTCTGTGTTACCCCTTCCAACAAAACTAACATCAACTCCCATCCTCAAATAGTGTACGACGAATCGTAATTCCATCATCCATCTCCAAATACGGTAGCTGTTGCTCCTGGTCCATGCAGGAATAATAATTTATTTTTTAAATCATGTCTCGATACTTTATATATCAATGAAATTACGTATATAATAATAATAAAAGAACTTACTATTGGACTGGCTTTTCATTGCTATTCATCATTACTATTTTGTATTCCAGTTTTGTCGATTTTTTTGTGCTTTAAAATCATTTTGAAGCAGTTTATATAATTTCAAAAAATAATTTAATTTTATTTAGATTTTTTTCCAAATAAATTGAATTTCTTTCAAATAAATGTACTAATTTCTTTCAAATAAATTGAATTTCTTTCAAATAAATTGAATTTTTTCCAAATAAATTGAATTGCTTTCAAATAAATTGAATTTCTTTCAAATAAATTGAATTTCTTTCAAATAAATTGAATTTCTTTCAAATAAATTGAATTGCTTTCAAATAAATTGAATTTTTTTCCAAATAAATTGAATTGCTTTCAAATAAATTGAATTTCTTTCAAATAAATTGAATTGCTTTCAAATAAATGTAATTTTTTCATAATACATTAATTTTTAAGCAATTTAATTATTTTCCAAATAATTCATAATTTATTTTCAATCAATAATTTAATTCCAACCGATTGTAGGTATTAGTTTATACTGGTCATCTCAAATAGGATGAAATGAAAACGGTTGTCTGTATGTATCAATTGAAAATGAAAATAATCGCTTATTCTGTATCAGAAAATCAGAAATATGACTGTTCAAGACCTTGGACATATTCGACCTTGTACGAAAATATGTCCAGGGTCTTTTTCTATCGTGGATTTTATCGTAAAGAGAATTTTGAAAAATTTATAAGAAATCACGATCAAAGTACGGTAATTCCACATTTGTAATCATTTTGTTCGGTGGAGACTTTGAATTTTTTCTGAGTTCAACAACTTTTCCGCAAGTATAAAATTATATGTTAAATCATTAATAAATTGTTTTTCAGCGTTCATTGTGATTTAATTATCTGTTCCAATCCCATCCACTTAAATTGTTTTTCAGCGTTCATTGTGATTTAGTTATCTGTTCCAATCCCATCCACTTTTTCTGTAAGAGTATTTAAATCAGCTCTAAGGTTAATCGTAATCGAATAGAGTATCTTTATTTCTTCATTCAATTTAGACACGATCGGCGTCTTATCGGAGCAATATTTCCATCAACAATTGGTTTGATCGTAGAAACGTCTGACTTTTCAGTGGTTGTTTTTTTGGAAGAAAAACAAAACACCACCCCAATTACGACTGTAGTACAAATAAAAACTGATAAAATAACAATCGCATAATCGGGCATCTTTGGAAAGATAAAATGGAAAGATAAAAAAAAAAGTGGCATTCAGGAGATTCGTAGCCTCGTTTCTTTGGTTGGAAACTTTATCGGGTTTGTTTGGTTGGAAACTTTATCAAGTTTGTTTTCTTGTTTCAAGTGTAGGTGAAACAAGAAAACAAACCCGATAAAGTTTCCAACCAAAGAAACGAGGCTACGAATCTCCTGAATGCCACTTTTTTTCCAACCAAAGAAATTGGAAATCTATAAATATTAAAAAAAGACAGCGAATTGGTTTTTGGATTTCCAATTTCTTTGGTTTTTTTTAAATGTAAAAAAAAAAAATGAAACGTTTGGAATTTCGTTTTTCTTCAGAAAGTTGAAGTGACATGGTGTTCAGAGTAAATAACATCGGATTGTTTCATTTGAGATGAAACGTTTGGAATTTCATTTTTCTTCAGGAAGTTTAAGTGACACATGGTGTTCAGAGTAAATAACAATTTTTAATTTTTATATTGGTATCCAAATTTATTTATTTCCCCTTTTCAGAATGGTGTCAAGAAGACGAGTTCAAAATTTTAGGTTAGGATCGCCACATCGCCACACATGAAAATTATACAAGAGATTATACAATAGATTAACCAAAAAAAAAAGAAATTTATTTTTTTAAATAAAAGTTAAAATCAACCAATAAATTTTCAAAAATAAATAAACACATGATTTACAACAGTTAAAATTAGTTTTGAAAACTTTTTTTTGAAAATAAACACATGAAAATTATACAGAGATCATACAAGAGATTATACAATAGATTAACATTAAAGAAAGATCAACATTACGAAGAACAAATTACGAATGAAGGAAGTGTAGGGTACACAGTGACAAATTTAAGAAAAAATCATAATAAAGCTTTCAGAAATGAAAAAATCATAATAAAGCTTTCAGAAATTAAGAATAATCACTTTTCACACAAATGACAAAAAAATCAACTCAACAAATGTACATAAATACTTAAGTAAACAAAAATAAGATATACATCAAATGAGCATGATTTTATTAAACAAAAAAACACCAAGTCATCATTGTTTTTTGTCATATCAATAATGTTTTTTTCATTTCATTTCTGGATCAGGAGTGAAATTAGATTTTCATTCGGGGATGCCATAGTTCAAGTGAAGGTTATTTTTTTCCTGATTCGGTAATTTTCGTAAATTAATGTTAGCTGACAGGTACTCAAGTAATTTTTAATTTTTAAAAGTTTTTAAAAAATTAAGTATACAAAAATATTCAAAACGCGCTAATAAAAAACCATTGTGTAGTAAGCCAACTATTTAATTCACAGTGCAAAAAAATGCAAAAAAATTTACAATGCAAAAAAATCAATTAAATCAAAAACAATTCTAATTACATTTTAATAATATAATAAAATCTTAAAATCGTTTCCCATCGTAATAAAAGACAAAGAAGTTTGAATCTAGAAATCCCGGCAAGCAAGTACACGTGTTTAATTACGAGGGAAATACGACAAATCTCATCCGTCTATTGTATTATAGGTAACGGCCATTACATTTTCAATCTTGTTCGTATGTGACTACTGTTTAAATTCTAGAAATCCCGGCAAAAAGAAGTTTGAATCTAGAAATTGCGGCAAGCAAGTACACGTGTTTAATTACGAGGGAAATACGACAAATCTCATCCGTCTATTACGGCCATTACATTTGGATAATAGACAATAGACAATAGACAATAAATAAATAAATAAATTTATTTATTTATTTATTTATTTATTTATTTATTTATTGTCTATTGATACGTTTGATACATTTGAAATTTTGCACGCAGTAGAACACAATAGAAGTAGTTTAACACCCGGCACTCGGAAGGATGATTGGGAATCTACGTCTCTTATCAGTAGAAGGAGAAGGTCACAGTCAACACGCGCACTATAAAATCAATTATGGGCCCATTCTAAGGAAGGGAAGGGAAAATCTATGATAAAAATGAGAAAAAACTAAAAGCGTATTTTAACATTAAAACATTATGTACACTATCAAACTTGTGCACTATCTATAATCCATAATACCATCAAATTTGACATAATATAAATACACACATTCCAAATTTCAGTAGGTCTGTGGTTGCGATTTTCAGGAAAATTTTGTCTCAGTAAGAAAGTAAAATAATAATTTTAAAATTATTTATAGCTTGGATTCATCACTATTACATCATAATCGAATATTGAAACAAGGAACCTACGAAAAGACCAATATTCGTGACTTGAGGATGTCAACAGGTTGACATAAACCGAGATAATTTCAATTAATCATCACCAGCGACTGGTAAAAATTATGTTGGTTTCCATGGACCAACAAGAAGATACTCGATGCGGAAGGATAAGGAAGAAGTTGTGTGAGCTACTTGGGATCCGTTATTCATAATTACATTCTTTACAAAAAGACATGACTGAATCAGAAGTTTTTTTAACGTTTTTCATTTAACGTTTTCATTTAATGTGATTTACACCCAAAACTACTAACTTTTTAGCACGTGGTGGACGTAAAAGCCAGAATGCAGTTTTACAGACTCACTATAGACGAGGAAAAAGACAAGCAATGAGAGTTCAAAAATAAATTGTGGATGCCTTCTCACACGGATAAAAATATTATTTCAATAATCATTAGAAATTTTTTCAACCCATTGCCCATTTTTCATTGTAAGAGACACAAAATTATTTGTGCCGAAAAATATGTCTGCACGAAAAATATGTCAGCTCAAATTCCTGTTCGAATATGACAGCTAAAATTTCTGTTCGAAGGTCACCACGATCTCGAGGAGATTGAAGACCAGGGCAATATCCTCCTATTGAATGCGTGAAATATGGCAGAAAAAAAAGTTAACTTTTGGCCTAATTTGCGATACCTAGACAAAAAAAAATTAGGTTTCCCTTTTTTTTGTTTGTTTTCTTAGGT
>JAQFZO010001131.1:0-17685 GCA_034695885.1 Geophilus flavus
ATATTTTTTTTAAGTTAAAAGTAAACCATGTGTGTGTCGTGATGTTCTTACGGTGGTAAAGGCACGTATCGTAGTTTGCGCGTTGAAAAATCAACAACTTCAATAAAATTCGATATTCTCTCAGCGCCATTACTCGACTTGTAATCGTTCGGAACGATTGTCACAATTTGTCCCGCCTCTGTGAGGAATTCACTCTTCGTACGAATAGCGAATTTTTTATCCCAATTTGATGGTCGTGGAAATGAATGCAACTCGATGTTTGACTGAAAAAATTAGAAACAAATTAAACTTTATCGTGTACTCAATTGTGTGGCTCGTATTTACCGTCAACTCAGGAAATCCAACGAGAATGTTACCATAATCAATCTGATTAGCTAACATTCTATTAGGCGAATCAATCTTTTGGTTCAAAGCTGCACTCAGTGTGAATGATCTCAATTCCTTAGAGCTTATACCAGAAACGACTTGTGGCGGGCTCTCTTTAATTATTTGCAAAACATTTCCAGACTTGCCATTTTCTTGTGATTTTAAAGCATCTTTCAATACATATTTTTGCCCTTTACTGTCACTTAAAAGCCAGACATCCTTTGAGACTGGATGAAAGGTTTGTAATTTAAATGGAAAGTCGAAAACGTAAGTATTATTTTCGTCCATAGATAAGACTTCAACCGAATCACTGAAAATGAAATTAATAAATGTAAAAAATAAAATAAAATCCGGGAATAGGAGACACATACTTGTTCGGTTCGAAGAAAAAGACGAAGTTTTCATTCGAGAATTGACGACTCATGCGCTTGAATCCCTTATCTAGTCCTATTCTTCTTGCAACTTCTTTTCCTGCATGCTCCAAAACAGTCTCAGTATCCAACTTCTGCACTGCACCACCAATAGGATCTATGAGAAGAAGTTTATTGGACTAGGAAAAGGAAGGAAGGGATTTTAGTTCAATAACAAGTTCGCCATTTACTTCCTGGGTAAATGATATATCGCCTGTGAATACGTTAATGGCCAAAGGGAGCAACGATAGTCTCGTAACTGTCGATTCTGCGGGAATGGTTCGAATGTGGGAGACTGGGACGGAAAATCTTGAACGTTCTCTGGCGCAGTGGCGGTCACTCATCGGCCAAGAAGAAAAGCCGATACAAGTGACGATTGATGAAACTAAAGTAGGCGAATTGTCAGATCCCAAGCATGGAAAAGAAGATCCCATGAATGCACCGCATGTTGGAGGAAACCAATGGGCCGGTGGAACTGGTCTGTTATTTTATTTTTACTTCGTTACTATGTTGGAAAAGTAAGAATTTTTTCCATGTAGGTGGCAGGAGTACGGCAGGGCTCGGTGGTGTTGGGGGTCCTTATCGTCTAGACGCAGGACACAATGTGCATCAAGTACCCGATGCTGTGAAAAATAATGTTCCCAAAGAGGTAAAGTTTAAAGTGATGGAAATTAATGAGTTTTGAGAGAAATGTTTGGATGTTTAGGTGAGGGAAGCAGCGAGAGCAATGGGTCAGAAGGCCTTTAAAGAGAGATTGAGGCAAATTCAAATGACCGAATACGATGCCCAACTATTTGAACAGTTCAATGCCAACATTCAGAAACAAGTTCAAAGTTTACGCGTGCTTTTGGATAGTTTGCAAGTAATTCACTTAAATTTTTATTTTTTTAAATTTGTTTTGAAGTTTAAACTTGTGGTTTTTAGGCAAAGAGTAAAGAACGTCGTTGGCTAAAGCACCAAACATCGGGCGAACTCGACGATATGAAATTGATCGAAGGTCTTACGGGTGAAAAATCCATTTACAAGCGTCGTGGTGATCAAGATCCAGAGGTATAAACACTTTATCCAATTTTTTTCTTTTACTTTATATTTCTTTGGAATTTTAGATGGGAGCCCCTCAAGAGAAGCCAAAGAGGCTTCGTTTGTTAGTGGATGTCAGTGGTAGTATGTATCGATTTAATGGTTACGACGGTCGTTTGCATCGTATGATGGAAGCTGCACTGCTTGTCATGCAAGCTTTTGAAAATTATCCAAACAAATTCAAGGTAATATCAGCAATAAATATCAAATAACAATTTTATATATATATTCATTTATTTATTTATTTATTTATTTAGTACGAGATCATCGGACATTCAGGAGAAGCTTACGAAATTGATTTGGTAAAAGACGATAAATTTCCTGAAAATAATAAGAAGAAATTGGATATACTTAAGGTTCGTTTGAGACACGAATGTAATCAATGCAATCATGTAATTACAAATTTAACTTTTATAGACCATGCATGCGCACGCGCAGTTTTGTATGAGTGGCGATAATACATTGGAAGCAACAGAAAACGCTATCAACACCTTCACAGATTTAGATGCCGACGAACGATTTGTCATCGTACTCAGTGATGCAAATTTAGAGCGTTATGGCATTTCTGCTAAAGCTTTAGCTCAAGCACTGACTGCTAATCCAGACGTAAATGCATTTGCAATTTTCGTTGGTTCGTTGGGTGATCAAGCAGAAAGGTAAGTCGTAGATTATAAGTCGGGATTAGGAAATTTAAGTGGAAAAAATTTTATTTTAGGCTGAAAAAAGCACTGCCTTCTGGTCGGGGATTTGTATGCATGGACACCAAAATGATTCCAGATGTCCTCAGACAAATTTTCACTTCAACTTTGCTGGCAAAGTAAACAAGACCAACGTTTATCGTGTATATACATTTATTAATAAAGTAAATGGCAACTATAAAACGCCTACTACATTTCACTTCCAACATGTATACATACAAAAGTACAATTTCATTGTAAAAAAAAAATATTGACGTAATTTTCTTTCTATTATTTGATATCCGAATTAACGAAAAATATATATATATAAAAAAAAAGTAAATTCGAAATCCAAATAAAAACAAATGTATAAAATTGTACTGAGTGATCATGTTGTGTTATTCCCTGAGGGGTAGAAGGGGACGCTTGGCCACCTTAAAAAAGGCTCTGTAATTAAAATATATTTAAACTATCACCGAATTTTCAAAAATCTTTATAAATAGAAACTTACTCGTGAGAATATTTGTTTCGAATCACCTTCATTTCAGCCATTTTTGACTCGTGCATTACTCTGTTTATTTGCTTCGTAAGAGAAAGCAATTGTTTTTCTTGATAGCCAGAGTAATATTGAAGAAGAGGTGTCTGTGAGCAAAAGAAAATTAAAACTACGATAATGAAAATATTTTCATTAAATCAAGTAACATACCCATCCGCTGATCTTTTCCATTTGGAGAGCCAGCAGCAAGCAAGCAGATGCCATTTTCGATTCGGAGAGGTCCACAAACTCGTATTCCATGAGCGACGTTTCCAGAATGTATCTAGCCAGCGTTAAGGTTGGCATAGCCAAGTTGGCACACTATAAATTGCAGACAAAAATAAATTAAACACTCATTACAAAGTAATCTTAAAAGTTTGACTTCTTACTCGTGCATATCGTCTCAAGAAAGTGTAAGACAGTGGAGCTCCTAAATCGAAATCGATAGTTCGTAAAATTTTTCTTTCCATTGCAAGCATCTGCTTTTTGCCGTACGCGTCGTCACATATGTACATAAAGTCGTCAATAGCTGGAGGAAGCCTTTCCTAATTTTTTTTAAAAAAAAAAAACAGTTAACAAATGCAACCGCTAGGTAATGGGTAATATATACTTACGTCAAATTTGCAGGATATGAAAATGGCAGTGACACCGACTAGTTGAAGTAATTCCTTACGTAATTGTTTTGTTTTACACATAAACAAGTCAACCAATTTGACAGCTAAGTAAAGAGCTTCGTGGTTGAGTTCGAAGCTTTCTTGAACTTCAACCAGCCAATCTACTAAAATGGCACGCATGGCTATCGATATGTGAGGCTGGTGTTCCATGTATTTAATTACTGCAAACTTTGACTAGATTTAAAAAAAAAAAATTAATATTGAACAGATTTTTTTTCTTCATATAATGATCGTATTTACTTCACGCTCCTTGAGATAATTAAAAATATCCATGGCATAACTACTTGCGCCGTACGCATCTTTCCAATTATCTAAGTCGTAATCGTTAACACCAATTGGTAAGTCCTTTCTAGGGGACACGTTTGGCTTGGGTTCTTCGATTTTAGCTTCGTCGATACTCATGTTAGACTGTAAAAATAAACCATAATCTTAAATTTGTTAAATTATGGATTGTAATAAAAATTGTTTACACAGTCTTCATCTTTGGTGACTGATAATGAAAGACTCGTGTCCGAGAGGCTGCAAGTAAAAAGGAAAAAAAAAAGAGGAAATTTTAATCAAAAATAAAAGATATGAATAACATTAGTTATACTTTTCGTCTGGTGTATAGTATGCACTGCAGTTACTGCTGTCGGTGGTTGGTTGGGAGTTGGAGACTGATGATTGGGATGATTCTTCCTTGATGCTGTCTAATTTATATAAATCTTTCTCTGTTTTAATGAATTTGTCGTCTTTTTTCTCTGTTTTTTCTTTGGTATTGCTTTTGGCCTAGATGGTGCAAATATAAATTAGTATAATCCTTTGCAAGTATGACGGATGTTTTAAATTCGTACATTTGTTATGTCGGAAAAAACCGACCGTTTCTTAGAGACAGTGGTTTCGGCGTCCATGGATTTGACCGCGTTACGTTTGTTGCCTATGGCGGAAATCTGTGGAAAAATTTAGTTAAATTAAACCAAACCGAAAAATATTTTAAAGATAAAATAATTTACCTCT
This sequence comes from Geophilus flavus, assembly GCA_034695885.1. Taxonomy (NCBI): domain Eukaryota; kingdom Metazoa; phylum Arthropoda; class Chilopoda; order Geophilomorpha; family Geophilidae; genus Geophilus; species Geophilus flavus. The sequence goes on from JAQFZO010001131.1 coordinate 4,739, forward strand.
TTGGCTTGCGCCTTCTTCAAGGATGACCTGGTCACTGGTGGCGCCATTATGTTCTGAAAGATAAAATTTAAAAATTGCTGATTAAACAAATCACAGTCAAGCCTATTTTAGCCCAACTTCCATCTAAAACGTGGACTTTTAAACGAACTTTAAATGATTAAATGAAATATTTTTGATTATTAAGCATCAAAAGCTCGGTATTTTTCATTAGAATGATCGATGCTTACGAAGGAGGGGTAAATATTTCAAAAATCGATGAACGATCGGTGAATTTGACCGGTAAACAGGTGCAGATGGAATAGACAGCGAGGAAGAATTAAGAAACAAAAACGGTTCTTTAAATTCGGTTGCTAAACGCAACTCGAATTCTGATTGGGTTATCGTCACCAATGACACCATGTGACAGCTAACGTCGGTTAGCCCGCTACTGCAACGCACCCTATGTTATTCTATTGGAACTATGAAATTTTTATATTAAAAATCTGAACTTTAATGAGATTTTTAAAAGATATTGCTGGATATTTTCAACCCCAATTTCATTTTTAAAACAAAGTAATCGATTAAAAAAAACTATAATTGCAAATCGCCCCGAAGAACAAGCCAATCACACAGCAGACTGGAAGTTGGAACTGAGTTGGAAGCGAGGTTGGAAGGTGGTGGTTTCGTCAGTTGTCACGAGTTGTCAGGTGAATCAGTATTCAGTAGTAGACCAGCTCAGGCCCGTAATTCGAGTGATTATTTTGATAAATAATAATATCCCAGTGTAAGTTTAATTTATTCGGTGATCTTAGTAAATCCCTTAACATTACGGATAGGACACGCGAGTGTAATTCGTGAGGGTAAATGTACAATTATTGAGGATATCAGATTGAGTTTGGTACCTACTTTTCTAAATACTTTCATCATTAATTGCAGCTAAAAATTATTTTAAAATGCAAAGTGTGGTCAACTCGGTCAAGGGGAGAGCTCTAGGGGTGGCCGAATTTTTTACACCGATTTTGAAAGTAACAAATTACAAGAAAGTAATTATTCGAGCAAAATTTAATTCATGTTTGCTTTGATAGGAATCCAAATTTCAAGAGACTGGTGTTATTACTCCTGAAGAGGTAGCATTTATTAAGATAAGTCTTCATTAAGTTGTAAATATTAATTTGTTTTTTTAACTATTTATGTAGTTCGTCGTTGCTGGCGATCATCTGGTTCATCAATGCCCAACTTGGCAATGGGCGAGTGGAGAGCAGTCCAAACTAAAATCGTATTTACCGAAAGAAAAACAATTTCTTGTCACTAGGAATGGTAAATATTTAAATTTAAATACAAATTATTTAATAAATTAATTTCATTTTCTTGTAGTACCTTGTTACAAGCGATGCAAACAAATGGAATATGCAGAAGAAAATGAAAAAATAATTGAAGCGGATGATGGAGATGGCGGATGGGTGGATACTCATCACTACGCAACTGAGAACTCAATAAGTGGCGTTCATGAGAAATTCACAGACATGACGTTAAACGAAAATGTAAAAAAAAGTCAAATATTTATATTAACTATTTCATTAATTGTGATTTATCGAAGGAGAGCGGTAACCAGAACCCATTTCAAGCTGGAGACGCAGGGAATGACCAAGACGATGACGATGATGATTGCGAGGCTGCGGATATGGAAGAATACGAGGAAAGTGGAATGCTCGACATGGAAGATAAAGTTAGATTTGTTTTATACGAGTAAATTACATTTTTATCATAATCTTTTAATGAAATAGGCAACGTTGCCTCAAATTCCAGTTCCTGAGGAAAAGGATACGAGTTCTCCTGCTGGCGAAATAATTCAAACTAGAACTTATGACCTGAATATTACTTACGATAAATATTATCAGACACCTAGACTTTGGTTACACGGATACGATGAGGTAAGAAAATGATACTATTTATACTTGTGTTTATTTTGACTCATGAATTTGATTATTTTTTTAAATGAAGAACCGACAACCTTTAACTGTGGATGAAATGTATGAGGATTTTAGTCAAGATCACGCCAAGAAAACCGTTACGATGGAAACCCATCCTCATTTACCTGGACCACCGCAAGCGTCTGTGCATCCGTGCAAGTGAGTGGAATTTTATTTTAAGTTTTTCAAATTAAATAGAATATTGATTTTTTTCATTTTTTTACGTCAGACATGCGGACGTAATGAAAAAGATCATTCAAACCGTTACTGAAGGCGGAGGTGAACTCGGCGTTTATAGATATTTGATAATTTTCCTTAAATTTGTTCAAGCGGTCATTCCAACCATCGAGTATGATTTTACGCAAAACTTTACCATGCCTTCGAAATAGAACTTTGATTAATTCTAATCGACCACGAGTTGGTAAAATTTGTTGTCTGCAAATTTCTTGGAATATTTTACGTTTGGCATATTTCTGTTACTAAAAGGGTTAATGAAATGAAGTTTAATGCACTGTATTAATATGAAATGTAACTTTTAACCTTAAAAGTGTCTAAACATTTGATTTGAGATGTGGTAAATGCAGTGATTTCGGGCAACGGTGAAATAAATTGGTTTTACAATGCAGTTTATTTTACGATACATTTAATTTAGTGACGCATTACAACGAAATTTATCATTGCTTGAAAAAATTACAGCCGAGGGCCAAAATCGACCTGAAAAGGAGAAAAATCAGTCTTCAATTCTTCTTTCTTTAATTAATTGTACGTTACTCACTGGAACATCCGGTTCTTTCACCCAGATTTCACTCTTTGGTATTTTCCCCATTAAATGTAAACACTGATTAAAAAGAGAAAAGAAAAAAATATATATATAACTGGGGAATTGCATTGACATTTAGGGTATTTTACTTCTCTAGCAGCACGTTCACCAGCCTCGACTGCGCCGTTCATGTAACCAGACCATTCTGAAGCCGTTTCAGTGCCAGCAAACAATAAGCGATGAAACGGTGCTCGCAAAACGCTGGATAAAATTTAATTAGGATCTTGTTCGTTCAAATAATTGATTTTTGAAATTTTTACCTCCCAAACTGGGTTACGACGCCTGGTGGAAAAGTAGTCGTATAGCAACCTCCAGTGTATTGCTCGCCCACCCAATTTTGATCTTCGTAAGCAACCACCTTTTATTTCAAAGAAATGAAAACGTAATTAAATGCATCTGTCATAATAATGAGGTAATCGTGATTTATTACATCTAAAGCTTCGTCAGTCCCATAAATTTTAGATAAACTTTTCGTCAGGCATTTAATTCTGCCTTCTCTATTCATTCCCAGTAGTTCAAAAGCCTTTTCTGTGTACACAAAGCTGAAATAAAAGAATAAGGATGTTTTTTTTTCATAAAATAATAATAATCTAATTTAACTAATACCAAGTCAGAGCTGCTAAATCAGAATTTGGAAGGCAATCGTCCGCTACATTTCCAACGCATTCGATTCCATCGGCACAAGTGATGAAGCCATTCATTCCTATTAAAAATTATCATCACTTCAATTACAATTGTGATTTAAAAGCAAAAAGATTCGTCACCTTTTTCCCTCCAAAATGCTCTTTTATAAAACACCTCACATTTAATGCAAACTCCCATGCTAACCCGTTGGATCAATTGATGTTTACTCGGGGGTAATGCAGGATCGTAATGGATTTTCAAAAGTACTATAAAACATATTCAGTCGTGAATAAGAACATTGAGATTAGGGGTCGATGTTATTTCTTACGAGGAGGTGGAATTGCCATGATGACATATGTCCCCTATGGAATATTAAAATGTTTTATTGTGTGTAAACTATTAACACTAACCATGTTATTAATAACTTACTTCGTACGAAGTTCCGTCTAAAGTCTGGACTGTGACCGATGAACCATTCTGGACCAAATTGCAAACAGGGCTGTTTAATTTTACTGCCCCTTTGAAAAAATTATAGAAATGTGTAAAATAACGTTTTCACATTGCGAGAAATTAACACCTTTAAGGCTCGCGGCTATCTTATCGGATATCTGTTGACTTCCTCCTATAAATTTCCTTTCCTGGGCTCCTTGAGAAACATTCCATATACGAATTGTTCCACAGCTACTTCTTATGTACCACAGGAACCATAACAGAGATCTAGATCAAAACGGGAAATTTTAATCTTAATTTCTCTATAAAATCATGTGATTAAACTAGGTATACATTTGCCAGGGTTCTGCAGTGACGTTGGTTTGACAAAAACATCGACAAAATTCTTTGGCTTCCCTGCAATGAAAGCAGAAATCAGTAATTCCAAACATATTAACCTTGAATGACTGTTACTCGGTCCAGCATTGCTTTTCGATGAAGTCTTGCAACGTCATATTGTCCCATTCCTTAGCTCTGGTAGCTTTCCATGGAGCTTCCGGAGGAATCTAAGCAATTTTTCATTTAGGTTTCATGCAACGAAAATTTAATAATGTTTATTTTTACTTCTTCTGCCATTTTATCCATAATGTCCATGGTGTAAGTCAATTCCCAAGTAGCCGAGGGATTTGATGGAAAACTGGGCCATTGAGTGTTGTATCTAATCCTTTTATTCTGGTATCGAAAATAATTTTTATTATCGTACAGTTTAAGATACGGTTGACTGTGGACACTAGTCATACAGACCTTGCTAAAGTGAACAAAATCTAAATCGGGGAAAACTCTGTAAGTTTTAACCCCCATTTCGTGAGAAAGTCGCAGAATGTGATTTTGAGTCGGCCCCACGTAGGCTCCCCCTAAATCCACCCATCCGTAAAGAGGATCCTGATAAAAAATTATTGCATTTTGTATTATCTTTTACTTTTGTACTGTAAGTGTTTATTTTTATTCAATCTTTTTACTTTCTTCGTGAAGGTCCTGCCACCTACTCTATCTCTCGCTTCCAAAACTATGACATCGATTCCTCTCTGCACAAGAAGTTTTGCAGCAGATAAACCTGAAATGAAACATTGCATTAATTGATGCAGTCGTTCGAATTTAAGACAAGATAAAAAAATCTGATTTACCACTGAGTCCTGCTCCTACTATTATCACCTGGGTTTTAATTATTTCTTCTTGATCAGCCATATTTCTTCTGGAAAGATACGTATGAACGGTTGATATCGCACTTTTATACTTTTATTACCTCGTTTTCTTCTTATCTTTGCACAGATAAGAAGCTATTGTTTTATATAAAGTCGAGCAAAGGTCAAATAAAATTTTGTGTGTTATAGATAGTTTATTAATACGCTCATGTAATAATCTAATTTTTTCAAGTGTGTCTTTCGTAACAATTTTATCTAGATCACTTTCGTCAACTATGCCTATTAGGTTCAATAACACTTGATTATCGAACTGTGTGTGTATTTCATACGCAATTCTCATTCTACTGATTATGAATTGTAAATTTATTATACGCCTGACATAATTTATAATCAGGCGATAAATTGTAGCACATCCCATCCACGAACAAAATATAATTTTTTTTCGTGGTCTGTGTACGGTAGAATAAATGTGATTATCTAAAAGAATTAGTTTAATTATGGATATTTTAAATAATGCGATCGATCGAACCGATTAACAATTACCAGTATACTATCGTTAATCAGCTCGATCGATTGCATTATTTAAAATAAAAAAATTCTGTGATGATTTTTTTTTGCAAGGTATTGAATAAAAGAATTCATTATTTTATATGGAAAAAGTTTTCCAATTAGCGAGGGAGTTAGAATATTTATCTCCCTATTGCGTCATATGTAAACATTGTCCATATCGGGATGCTGACTGCTGAGATCTCACAGAATTCAAGATGGCTGCCTGATGCAGCTTCCGAGCGTATCAGCGGGATGGGCCAAAATACCAACTTTAAATCCCCAAAATGGCCCTACTTAAAGAACAAATAGCGACCATCGAACACACTTATTTATTTTTTCGCCAAACTAATGCTTGAATTATTATTTTGTTTGGCAAACCGCAACTTACATTGGTGAGTATTAACAGCTGTCGAATCGCATTATTAATTTAAAAAAAAAAATATTTTCTGTAATTTTTCATTTTTAGCATTAAAAATGTTGGGTAGAAAACAAAGTTTAAGAGGAGGTGAAACCATCTTAGCCGACTACGGACCGGACGAAACGTTAAATGAAAATGCCGATATAGAATGGGTGAACAAGGTAATAAAACTTACATCACTTGAGAAATTTAAACATAATTATAACTTCAAATGTTAACAGATTTGGGTCCGCCGTCTGTTACGCGTGTGTGCATTGCTCAGTTTGGTTTCTGTAAGTCTAAACACACCCAGCACGTTCATGAAATATCCTTACCTACAGTACGTGATCTTTTGTTGCGATTTGTTTGTTACGTTTCTTTTCACGGCTGAAATGATTGCTAAAATGCACATACGAGGGTTGTTGAAGGTAAAACGCTTTACTTACAAAAGTTTTTAATTTTATTAATTATGTCATCTTCCGTTTATAGGGTGAGGTGCCTTATCTGAGGGATCGATGGTGTCAATTTGATGCTACAATGGTTATATTTTTATGGGGTTCAGTTATTTTACAGGTAAGCGGGTATTAATAAATTTGGGTAAAAACGACTCCTGTTTCAAAGTACCGTACTTGTTTTGTCTAAACAGATATTTGAAATGACCAAAACCGCAGAATTTGTTCCCAGTTATTTAACCATCCTTCGTGCACCTCGGCCTCTTATTATGATCCGTTTTATTCGCGTCTTCCTTAAGTTTTCGATGCCCAAAAGCCGAATTAATCAAATTTTCAAGTATAAATTAAATTTACAAAAATCTCAATGACACACTAATTTTTTTTTGTATCTCGCAGACGTTCCAGCCAGCAAATATACAATGTGACATTATTTTTTTTATTCTTTATGTCGCTCTATGGGTTACTTGGAGTGCAATTTTTTGGGGAACTGAAAAGTCATTGCGTCACAAACGACAGCACGGATTCTCTGTACGATGCTTCCCTGCAGTGCTCGATGATTTCACACTAAAGCATTCCTTTTTTTTTTTTCTTTTTTCAATTTTGCAGTAGCATAACATTAAATAATTTAGCAATACCCGACACATACTGTTCCATGGACCCCACCGCAGGTTACCAATGTCCCCAAGGAATGAAATGTATGGAATTACGTTTGTCCAAATATATTCTGGGATTTAACGGCTTCGATGAATTTGGTATATAAATAACACTAACACTCAAATTTATTCATCATTAATTTGCGTTTAAATCTTTTTAGCTACTAGTTTTTTCACCGTATATCAAGCTGCTTCTCAAGAAGGTTGGGTCTTTATAATGTATCGAGCCATCGACAGCTTACCTGGATGGAGAGCTTCATTTTATTTTACGACGATGATATTTTTCTTAGCTTGGCTCGTCAAAGTAATGATAATCTAAGGTGTTTTTACATAATAATAAACTACCTACCTATAGAATGTTTTCATTGCTGTCATCACCGAAACTTTCAACGAAATTCGTGTTCAATTCCAACAAATGTGGGGCGTCCGAGGTCAGATCACTTGTGAATCAACGTCTCAAGTACGAATACATTACAAGTAATGTTAAATGCATACGTACTTAATATGCAATTTTATGATTGACAGCTACTTACCACCAGCGATGTCGGCTGGAAATTGATCACCGTAGATGAGACCAAACCTCGAGGCAAAGCTCCACGAGTATTTCAAAAAATTCTTCAGTCTGCTGTTTTTCATGTCATTATCATGGGGGTCCTCCTCACGAACGCAATAACAGCTGCAAGTATTCATCACAAACACGATGGAAAACTTCGACATGAGGATTTTCCTGATAAATTTTACATTGCAGAAGTAATTGTTAAGAATTTTTTAAATATCACTTATGTAATAATAATTCTTCTTTTTCAGATTGGATTCACCTTGTTTTTTATTTTGGAAGTTTTGTTTAAAATTTGGTGTTTGGGTTTTCAAAGTTATTTTAAACGTTCTCTTCACAAGATGGAGTTGATTTTAGCTTTTGGGACGACGTTGCATTTAATTCCTGGATTATATTTGTCAGCTTTTACTTATTTTCAAGTATGGAGACAATATTTATTCTTGATGATGATGATGATGATGACGTGTGATATTTGTTTAATAGGTTTTAAGAGTAGTACGGTTGATAAAAGCATCTCCGATGTTGGAAGATTTTGTATATAAAATATTTGGCCCTGGAAAAAAATTGGGAAGTTTGATTATATTTACAATGTGTTTGTTAATTATTACATCGAGCATTAGTATGCAACTCTTTTGCTTCATGCAAAAATTTGAGACGTTTCCAGAGGTGTGTTATTTCTTTATTTGCGCATTAGAAAATAAAACAACTAATTTTTAATATATTTTCCCAAAGGCCTTTATGGCTATGTTTCAGATATTAACTCAGGAAGGTTGGATTGAAATTATGGATGAAACGATGCATCGCACTAGTGAAACTATTGCACCGCTTGTTGCTATTTATTTTATTATGTATCACGTTTTTGTCACTTTGGTATGTTTGAGTAGAAATATTGTAAAATTTGTAATGTTATATTTTCTGTATCATCTTTTGACAGATTGTGCTTAGCTTATTTGTTGCTGTTATTTTGGACAACTTGGAGTTGGATGAAGATATTAAGAAAATTAAACAAGTAATGTTTGAAACACAGTTTAAATAAATCAAATTTATCATTTTTTTTCTACTTTCAGTTGAAAGCGAGAGAGCAAAGTGCTGGTATTAAAGAAACTCTTCCATTACGTCTTTGTATTTTCGAAAAATTTCCCGACCAACCTCAAATGATCAAACTTCACAGAATTCCATCAGATTTTGGGCTACCAAAAGTAATTCAATAATTTTTTTTGAATCTTATCGGTATTGACAACTGATATCTTTATTCTTTAACTGCTTTAGGTTCGGGAGAGCTTTATGCGACAGTTTGTGGAAGAAGATGAAGACGAACCAGTATTGGTTATTGCCAAACCCGAAGTTGTCGACGCTATTATCGCTTATAAAAAATTAAAACCACTTAAATTGCTTCAGTCACCCACGCGAACCCGAGTCAGCAGCAGTGAACAGAAAAAAGCCGGCGTCGTTTCTGTTCTTAGGTTGTTTGTACTATTGAAAGCTCTTAATTTATTAATCAGTTAACAAATACCTAAGAATAATTTCTTCATACATGTTTCTTTTCTTTTTCTCTTTGAATCTGTTACTAATCACAAACAGTGATTCAAATAATCAACGTCTACTGCTTGGTGACTCAGGAAACATTCCCGTTCCGAAAACTCAAATTGGAAACCAAAAGCATGTTCGACTTGATCAAAAGTAACACATTAATAATTTACATCATATTTTCCTCATTAATAATATTAATGATGTTGACATTCCAATTGATTTCTTTTTACCTTATGAAAATACTCAAATTATTCATCTCAATAGAAGCACCCGGCGCAGTGTAAGAGCTGGCTCGATGAAAATTAAACAAACGTACGATCATCTGAAAGAAAATGGAGACATTCAAGCAATGAATAGTACAAGTGCCAGTAGACGACCACAAGACTTGGATATAAAAATGCTACAACAAAAACGGCAGCAAGCCGAAATGCGTCGGTAATGCAACCAAATTAATAAGCTTACATGTAAATGATTTTGACTTGGGGATTAAACGTTTCTTTTTTTATTTCAAGGACCCAACGAGAAGAAGATTTGAGAGAAAATCATCCACTTTTTGATACTCCTCTTTTCGCAGTGGGACGTGAAAGTACCTTTAGAAAATATTGCCAAATTATTGTCTATGCTCGTTACGATCCTCATCAAAGAGATCCGATAACAGGGAAAGAAAGAAAAATTAGATATAAACGATTGCAGTAAGCCACGTTTTTAATTTAAGTACCGTAAAAAAAAAAATTTAAACTTTATGGTTTTTTCAGCAACTTACTTGGATTGGTGACGTACTTAGATTTAGTGATGATTGTCGTTACTACTTTATCTTGTATTTCAATGATGTTTGAAACCCCAGAGCGTCGAGTCATGAATACACCTGAATTGCAGGTACAGTAAAATACGGTTTTTACTTTACAGCTTTGAGAAACGAACGTACCTAACACGTTTTATTTTTGTATGCAGGTCGCTGAATATGGTTTTGTAGTTTTCATGAGCATAGAATTGGCTTTAAAAATATTAGCCGACGGTTTGTTTTTTACTCCCAAAGCCCTCATTAGAGATGTCAGTGGTATTCAAGACATATTTATCTACATAGTAAGTGTTTGTGATGTAAAAACATAAGTTTTGTTTAATGAATATTTTTTATATTCGAGGTAAATCTTGTATTTACGTGCTGGATGCCTGCAAATGTACCGCCACAATCGGGAACACAAGTTTTGATGATACTGCGCTGTGTGAGGCCTCTAAGAATCTTCAATTTGGTGCCTCACATGCGTAAAGTAGTTTACGAACTATGCAGTGGATTCAAAGAAATCCTACTTGTAAAATCATTATTTTTTGAATTTTTCCGCTTGTTATATCTGTTTTTTTTTTAAATTTTAAATCCAGGTATCCATTTTGTTGATCATTCTTATGTTCGTGTTTGCGAGTTACGGAGTCCAAATGTATGGTGGGCGTTTAGCGCGTTGCAACGATCCTGAAATCCTGACCCGGGTATTATTTTTTTACAGTGATTGATAAGTTATACAGAATTGATTGATAATTATTTTTATAGGAAAAATGTGTGGGCGTATTTATGAGAAAAATCTTTATTACGAAAATGAAGTTAAAACCGGGAGAAAATGAGACTCATCCAGCAATGCTCGTTCCTCGTGTGTGGTAAGATGCTAAGAAATGAAATAGAACGATCGAAATGTAACTCAACGTGTTTAATTGACATTGAGTTAGTTGTGTGTAAAATGGGTATTAGTTATGTTTGATCATGTTTTATTTCCGGTTTTTATTTAGGGCAAATCCACGTAATTTTAATTTTGATACTTTGGGTAGATCGATTCTGACTTTGTTTGAGGTGTTGTCATTAGAAGGGTGGCTAGACATTCGTGACATCATAATAGACCGAATGGGTTATGTAAGTTAAACTGCATTTTACTTGGCCACTTGACTTCTCCGGTGTTTAGTCCTTCCTTAATCACGAAAACAAACATCACTTTTTACTCTTTGCTATGCAGTGAAGCCAAACTAACCAATAAAACGAATGTTGCAGTGAAGCAAAAGCAAGGCATTTCATTTCTGCAATCACATTTCATTAATTTTTCAACATTTTGAATCTGTACATGCGTTGTATGAGTATTTTTTGCATCATTAGGGCAAATCCACGCAGATTCAACTTTGACAGTTTGGGTCGAGCCATGCTAGCTTTATTTACGGTTTTGTCATACAAAGGTTGGCTCGACGTGCGAGATGTACTCATTCACCGGTTAGGCCGTGTAAGTCCTCTAACAACATACAAATTATATGAGTAATTAGTATCAAATAATAATAATAATAATAATAATAACAATAATTGCGTTAACCAAAACAGCTTTTTAGAGTAACATTAATTATTAATTTGCTCGATGATTCAAACATAGATTTACATTTTTCTGATTGTACTGTAGTTTTTGTCAGTTTTGCACCAAAGTTTTCGTTATGCGACTTGTTGACATGTTTTATTTTCATAAGAATCGAAGGACAACAAGTTTAATACCATATTTCCTTCTTTTATTTCAGCTTCACGCCATTTACATACACATTTTTGTGTTTCTTGGGTGTATGATCGGTCTTACTCTATTTGTTGGAGTAGTTATTGCTAATTACAGCGAAAATAAGGTATGAACGGATATTTTAATTGAAACAAATTCTGTCGTACTAATTATATCATTACGCTTTTTTTTAGGGAACTGCTTTGCTTACAGTTGATCAGCGCAGATGGTGTGACTTGAAAAAAAGATTGAAAATTGCTCAGCCTTTGCACCTACCACCACGACCAGATGGCCATAAATTTCGGGCAAAAATCTACGACATAACACAAAATATATTTTTCAAACGATTCATTGCCATTCTAGTACTGGCTAACAGCAGTTTGCTTTGTGTTACTGTAATTAATTACAATTTTTTTTTATTTAAACTAATCATTAATCGGATGTTTTGCATATTTCAGTGGGAGTCTGATGAACCGCACACAATTCCGTTGGCGACTGTTTCATCAGCTTTTACGTGGTTATTTGTAATAGAAGTACGACAAGCCATGCAAGTGATTTCATTGTGATGTTTACTAAAAGTGGATTGGTTGATTTTAGGTTATTATGAAAATCGTTGCCTTCACACCACATGGTTACTGGCAGAGTAGGCGCAACCGCTACGATCTCTTTGTCACCTTTCTTGGTGTAATTTGGGTGATGATGCATTATCTAATGATGGTCAGTACATTTAGTGACGAGTCGTGGCCGGTGTAATTAATTTTGTTAATTTTTACAGAACGACTTTAGCAACTCTTTTGGCTTCGTTGTCATCATTCTGAGATTTTTCACCATCACTGGAAAACATGTTAGTAAAAAAAAATTGTTCAACATAAATATTTTTATTACATACCGTATACATACCGTAAATTTAAACTTTTCTTTTTAGGCTACCTTGAAGATGCTAATGCTGACCGTAGTCGTGTCGGTCTATAAAAGTTTTTTCATTATCATGGGAATGTTTCTTCTCATTCTCTTTTATGCATTAGCGGGAGTAATACTGTTTGGAACTGTAAAATACGGGGAAGGAATAAATAGGTTTGTACGGTATTAATTTCGGTTTCAAAGTCGGTTATTTCATTAAATTTCATCATGACAGAGTTGCAAATTTTCAAACTGCTTCGAACGGAGTGGGGATGCTATTTCGAATTGTTACAGGAGAAGATTGGAATAAGATCATGCACGATTGTATGGTAAGTAATTCGCAATTTGTAGTATAACTGTTACACCTATTGAATAA
>JAQFZO010001132.1:0-17681 GCA_034695885.1 Geophilus flavus
AGTAAGAGAGTTGTTTTACACCCTTTAAAAGGTGTAAAGCATATTTTCCAGAGTGTACACCTTTAAAGAGGTATTATTATACATCTTTTTATGGATGTTATTATGATTTAAGTGTATAATAACTCCTATAAAAGTGTGTACAGTTTTATTTTACACCTACAAAGATGTATACCACAAGAAAATTTAAAGGTGCAATTATTTCTATGTGTGTACAATGCGCTAGTGACATCCTGTATTAGTAGTTTAACGTCCCCAGTGGTAGCAAAGACCATATGGGACCTGTCAAGTTCAAAATTTAATAATACCTATAAACACAAAAATATTTAAAAATTTAAAATACCCACAATCCATTAAACTACGCAATCCAAAAATGACTGACATCCTGGAAAACATAAAGAGTTCCTATTATTCCAAGCTTGCAATCGACGACTAGTGTCGACATGGAAATTTCTTCTTTGTATTATTTATTAACCAAACCAACATACAAAACAAAAATTTTCATTTTCTTTTCCTTTCCTGTGGAGAAAATTCGAGCAGAGAGTGTGAAACGAGCTTTATACCTCTTAAGAGACTTTCATCTTAAATTGAATACTTAAAACTCACACATTAATAATTAGTCCCATCATAAATAAACATCAGAGGTAAATAAGAAAATAATTACTCAAAGATAAAACCCAATCAACAAAAGTAGCCCCTTTAACCCAATAAAGAGGCCCAACCATAAATATTTAATGAACTTCCTTAATCAAATCAAAGTAACCCCATTTTCTTTTTCTTGTTTTACTTACTATTATTATTATCATCATTATTCCTTTTCTTTCCTTCCCTTTACATTTTTTTCTGTTATACTTGGCACAGGAAGTGTGAGAAGCAAATAAAAGTGTGCGAGGTTGAAACCACAAAATGAAAATCAAAACGGATAATTCAGAAAATATGTGGGCACTTGGATGAGCTATGATTTCTTCAATTTCCACGCATCGGGCTCTGCCACTTCCATTCGACTGAAAGAAGCGTCTAGAATTTTTATACAACTGGAAAAATGCCAGAATGGTTTTCCCTGCTCTCGGATACAAAGACCATCCATAACTCGATGCTTTATTGCAATGAACATCAAGTGTCGGCTGCCAGGATGTAGAGTCAGACAAAAACTGTTCATTTTCCCAGTCCATTTCTGTACACAAATCCGAAGACGACTGTGTATTTACATTTTTTCTTTTCCTGTTTCAAAAACCTTTCGTTCTTTCTTTTTCCCTAGACGAATCGTCTCTCCCTCTCTCTCTCTCTCTCTGCTCTGGCACCTGTTATGGATTTGAGGAGCAGCAAAATGCGAACAATTGTGGCTGTAATTATTCATCGTGTGCAGTCTTCTTTAAGGGTAGGTGTTGGTGAAATGAAGAGATCGTTTTGGGTTAGTTGTTTGGGTTGGGTTAGGTTTGGTTGGATATTCTGGATTCGTGCTGTGGATGGGTGGATGGTGTTGTGTTGGAAAATGGATTTAAACATGTTATGTGGAGAATGTTGATAAGGGAAGGGGATGATGATGATTGGGGTGGGTTTTTGTTTATTTGGAAATAGGGATGGTGGGTGATGGTGGGTGTTGGAAATTAGAGTTTGGGAAAATTAAATGTCAAATTTGAAGTTTGATTTTTAGATGTTTGGAAATTCGTGGTGTAAAGGGTTTTCATGGATTTATTGGTATAAAAAATCAAAGATTTCAGTGATTCAATGATTCTACTAATTCAATGATTCAAACATTCAAAGATTTCAGTGATTTCAAAAATCTGTGATTTAAAGATTTCAGTGATTCAAAAATTCAAAAATCTGTGATTTAAACATTTCAGTGATTCAAAAATTCAAAAATCTGTGATTTAAACATTTCAGTGATTCAAAAATACAAAAATCCATGTGATTCAAAATTCCTTGCGATTCAAAAATGCAAAATATTTAGAACCTAATTGTATAAAAAATTCAATAGATTTAAAAATTCAAACATTCAAAAGACTTAAAAATTCAAGCATTCAAAAGATTTAAAATTCAAACATTCCAAATATTCAAAAATTCAAACATCTTTTTAAAGTAACATCCAAATATTTCGAAATTCCAAATCGATTCACAAAAAACTCAATAAAAAATTCAAACCCAACAACGACAACCAACACCTCACACTTTTTATAACCCCATTCAGCACCCAAGTGCAGTACTAAAAAAAAAAAAAAAAACACATCACCCCTTATCCACAATTAAACAGGAATTCGAGAAAGCCACGGCCTCACATCACATCACATCCATACAACACATCCACTTCCTACTCAACCATACGCATCACCTTTAACAAACACAGGGATTTAACTGTCCATACCAAACTCCAACCAAGAAATCGACCTACCCAATCAACACATTCATAAACTTAAAACTAATCCCACATTACAACACCCAACACTTCAAAATTCCACATAAAAAAACTGGAATTTCATCTTTATCAACACAACTAAACTTCAAAATAAAAAAAAAACCTTTCACCCCCATTTACACCTCCATTTCACAGATTCTTTTGACATTCCTATCTAATTTTTTTTTTTTTAAATTACACAGGTCTGTGAAAAAGAGGTTATCTGACAACCCTAAATTCAAACCACCTGGTCCATCGAGTTCTATTTGAAAATTCACGTTGCATTAAATTTATTAATCCATTAACCGTATTTCGACCATGATCACATATTTTCACTCGTATAAATTAAAAGATAAAGTGTAGAAAGATACGGAGTAATAAATTTATAATTTTATATATTTAAAAAACACAAGAAAAAAAACTGCAAACCACATATTTATGAAATTTCTTCATTTTTCCCCGCTAGAAATTAAGTGCGGATTTGAAATTTCAATTGTACTTCCTAGATATTGTGCGTGCAATCATGAATATGAAAGGAGATTCAGCTTTAAAATTTTGATTTATCATTTCAACCATACGACCAAACGTACGTATCTTCTTATTTACTGGGCACAAATAGGAGAAAGAAAAATAAAAACATCACCACAAAACCCAACCCAACAACTGAAATTATTTTTCCCGCAAAAATCACTCAAAAAATCATTTAAATTTAAAAAATGTAAAAAAAAAAGAAATTCAAGTTTTATATAAATATCAGATATCCCGGAACATTAAATCACTTACCATTAAATCATGATACTCATATCAAATACCCAGTGAGGATTTTACACGTAATATTTGTGTTGTTGACAGTCCTGCAATGCATACGGATTGACACGTATGTTTTTTATGCGTATTTGACTACGTGTTAAGCGAGTATGGTTTAAATATATGGAAATATAGGCCTGAATTTGCGTACTACGAATTCTTGATTGACAAATTGCAGATGAACGGTACGCGTTTTGCTCGCGATTGCTAGCTAGCTAGGTTGGTCAGCGAGTCGGCAGCACCGTCAGTTTGTGTGTGGGGATTTTTAAAAGTCGTTTTCTTACCTCACTTTTAGTCTACACGTTTCAGACGATCCAGATTAGAAGGTCGGTGAGTGATCAGCTGTCAATTGTCGGTTTCGGAGACGAAACTGGCGAGAAACAACCCGTAAAAAGCGAAGCTCACCAGCGCATATGATCAGGCACGGAAGTTGCGGACGCCATGACAGCGAGCGCGGCCTCTAGTGAAGTGATGTGGAGACGTTGGCAGATTGGCAAATCAGAAAAGGAGATGGAGCTTGGTGAAACGAAAACACGATATAATTTTTTTTTCTCTTTCTTTTTTTTTTTCTTTTGAAAACGGAATTTATATCGATTTGCTAAAAAGAGAAGATAAAAATTGCTTCTTTAATTTTAATGAAGCAAATTTTAAACGGTTATTCCGTAATAACCAAGGGGGAAATTAAAGTCGTTAAAGTTTTAATTAATCAAAGATTTATTATATGTGTATTGAAATTTTTCTCGTTTTGTTGATTTTAATATTGCGTATTGTATAAAGTCTAACTTTATGCTAGACCACACATTAATAAGTTAACAAAATACGGTGTATTGAATTCAATTTCGTTTGTAATTAATAAATACGTGCTATTAAGCAATTTAACCAAATAAATGAATGTTCAAGGCCTTAAGCCTATTCCAATATAAACAAAGAAAGTTGTAATTTAATTTGCCGACAAATTATACGAGCAGTTTCACTGATTTGTTTGCGATGATTAACCAAACACCGGTTACATAAACAATTATAGTTTTATACGGTAAAACACAAACACATGCGCAAGACAAAGTACTGTATACGCCCTCTGTAGTACAAATTTTAATCATAAAATTTCAGTGTTGGGTAAAAAAGCCACAGGAATGTTGGAAAAATCAAACTACACGAATGGGGTAAGAGTATTAAAATAAACTAGGCGGCAGAATGTATCGGATATAAAAAAAACACATAGAAAATAGGGATTTGGAATGGACGAATGGACAAAAACGGGTTTAACACTCGTAAAAAGAAGGTTTTCATGGAAAAGTGAAGAAAGTAATCCATTGGATGGTGAGAACAAGGAATGCTGATCGGAGCGTTCAACCGATAAAACAGATTCCGAAGGCCGTCGTCTGATCTGACGCCCATGGTGTCGGGTGATCCCCGCGAGTTCCTGCATCGCTTTACTCCCATACTCCCACTCATCCCTCGCACACAGCAGCCAAACCATACTGGTTGCCATGGACTAGGGCAGCTGGTTATGGACGGTCGAAGCAAATTCGATTTCATGGTCAAGTGGAGCAACGGTGAAGCGTGTTGCAAAGGGAGGGAAAACTTTGCTTGGGCGCCATTGATTCTTTGGTCGGGACTGATGTTCTTTCTTCTCGTGGAACCTAAGGATTTGTGCCACTATCTCTCACTTATCTGTTTGATGTCAGCTTATCTTTGATGGCAACACAAAGTTTGCGCTGCATCCTACACTTTTAGAGAGTAATGTCTTCTTTTGTTTCTTCTTATCGGTTTAGAAAAGAGGGAAGGGAAAAAAATCTTGTTTCACCTTTTTTTTCTCTAATTCCTGGGAGTTTTTTGAAAGCTTTGTAAATGATTTTTGTGTAATGGAGGTAAATTTTTCATTCATGAGGAGTGAAAAATCGATTTAAACTTTACTTTTGCATTCCACGCCACTTGGATTCACGAGATACTTTCGTATTCCGTGAAATAAAAAAATAGATTTAGCATCAAGCAGTACCGTTAAGAAACAAAACAAATAAAGATTGAAAAGTTTCTATGCTTCACTTGCCTTTGACTCTATTCTTGAGTAAACATTAAATTGCATCGGAGTAAAGATTTGTTTTTAGAACGATATCAACCCCGATGATCCGAATGAAATAAATGTTTTATTTATCTGTTTATATTTTTCAACAAAAACTTCTCCTAAAGCTGTAATAAAATGGAAGAATAAAGGAAGGAATTAAAAGAAGAAGTAAAAGTTTTTAGGAGTGAAGAAGAAGAGGAGGAGGAGGGATGAGAGAGCTGCTTTGCAAACATTAGAATGCATGCCGTGAAGTTGACCAGCAGGCGGTCATTCCGGAGCATGTAATAAGATGCTGATTGGTGAAGAGCATCGACTTCGGTCATTTCGTTATCCCCCAGTGCTCTTTAGCTAGTCCGCGGCCCAAATCGAATCTGGGAGCCAGTTCTCATTCAATTTGCGCCCAAGTTCCTTTAAACGTACTCGCAACGAACGTGCGTAAATCCTCGAGCGTTGCGCTGCAAATCCTTTTCATTAATAAAGTAGATATTGCCTGTGACCAAGACAAAAATAGAAAATCGGTTATATATAGAGAGACTGACTAAATGATTATTTTCATCCAACGGGTTCAAACCTGTGGAGCGAAACATTGGCCATCCATAATTCATAGTGAAGATTCCTCCTCCCACTTGATGTGCTGCATGCGAGTCGACCTTCGCCACCCGCCACTCCTCAAACACGTGACCTGAGCGAAAACTGACCCCAAACATCCATTCACCCAGACTGAGATAATAAGACAAGCAGTTTCGACCCCCATAATTTGTGCAAATCTTTGATTAAACTGAATTTTACGCTCTGTGAGAGAATTCTAGCGAGCAGCATCAGGGGAAAAGTAGGAAACAAATGATTGCGACATGACAAATGACCATCAGGCAGGTCATTAATCACCTTGATTAAGGCAATTATACGCCAACTGGTGCATTATACAACATGCAAATGCGATTAATGAATTCAAATATTGATGAGAATTCTTCGTTTCCACTTTACTGTCTTTTTTTCCCTCCCTCTCTGTTCCTTTTTTCCTCGCAGTTTGAAGATTGATTGCAAGTTCCTAATAATTGCATTTAATCTGGGAATTCGATTTTCTTCGCAGCTTGATGGTTTTAAAAATAAAACTGTGTAGTGTTTCTGCTTGAAAATTGTTTTCCGATGTTAGACGAAGCAAGTTTTCTAGTTTACAACGCTAAACCGTTGCTCTTAGCAACTCGAATTGTCCAGTGACTAAGACAAATGAACAACACACATCTCTGTCCAGTGTTGGGACCACATAGCCTACTAATAAATTCACTTGTTCCTTATCTCTGCATTTACTCAATCCAAAATAACAATGTAAACATCCTGTGGTGACAGCGAGTTTCTGATAACCGTATTTACTCATTAAACGATGCAACGCACGATTAAAATTCATTTTAATCTAGCAAATTGTCACCATAAAATCAATATAATCTGCATAAAACACTCGTTTACATACTTAATTTCCCATTTTAATTAATTTTTTGTTTATATATTAAAATTTCAAATGTTTACCAAAGATTTTCCACACGAATATTTGTTTACCCGAGTTTCCAGCCTTCTTAAATGAATGCGGTCTAATTGGAACGTATCGTCCGTAAAACCACTATAAAAATATTTTTTTTTATTTTCCTTTCTTTTCTTATTCTTTATTTTTTTGTTTCTTAGCTTTAAAAGAAACGACGAACGTGAAAGCGCCTTAAGGATGGAGAATGTTCTTTACCATGAGCGAAACTAATGAGACGGAAGGTCCTAGAAAGCAAGTGTCTTTAAAAATCAATTTGCTTCGTCTCACTGGTATTGTATTTGTCCGCTGCACAGTCAGTATACGGAAGACGAACAAGACTCAGATAGGAAAAGGTAACTCGCCAGGGGTTTTGCGGATTGACTCGCTGCCAAGGATGCTCTTTCTTGTTATTTCTCGTTACACTCACCCACATCCCACATCCCACTCACTTCCAAATAAGTAGCATTCCTTCCTTCCTATTTTTCCTTCATTCGATATTTGATAAGAGGTAGTAGTAGTGGCAGTGGCAGTGCCGTGCTCCTTTGCTAGATTGTGGAATATGTTGAAAGTCAGTTTCGATAAAAGTTGACAGACAACGCGAGGGGCCACAAGCAGAAAGAAGGGCGCTGTCAACAATTTCGCTCTTCCCGCCATAAATCTGAGGTCGTGCGGCTTTGGCGGTTATCTCTAGTAAACATGGAACTTTCGCTAACCCTTTGCTGTCTTGTATATATTCTATTGCGGACGAATAAATTACCGGGCGCCAGAGGGAGATGATAACTTCCCATGAGTGAGCTTTTCTTCGTAGATAACGGAGCCAGCAGCTCTTGTCAACAAGCGGATTGCAAGGCAAAGCCGATCTTGCAGATGATACGGGTTGCCT
This sequence comes from Geophilus flavus, assembly GCA_034695885.1. Lineage (NCBI taxonomy): Eukaryota > Metazoa > Arthropoda > Chilopoda > Geophilomorpha > Geophilidae > Geophilus > Geophilus flavus. The sequence continues at coordinate 7,661 of JAQFZO010001132.1, forward strand.
TCCTTTTGCTACTACGTACTTACTTCTTTCTATAAAGACGAGACGAGACGAGAACGGCCGATAGTGATGGTATGTAGTTCTAGTCGTTTGCAGTTTGCTACACAAAAGCACTTCTTAACTTTTTTGACCTTTTTTCACACGATAAGAAATAATTGCCTGGATTTATGATGAAAGTCTCCATCTGGTGTCGAGCGCGCGAGTAATTAACAAAATATTTATATATACCGACCGCTGTTTTTCTTTTTTCTTCTTATCGAGATAGAGAAGAAATTTAAATTTATTCAAGGGTCTCTATGGGAAATGGTAGATGGAAGAGAAATGTCTCGATGTTAGATGGCCGAGTTCCTTCCGTTGGCAGGGGGCGCATTAGCAGGCAAAATTGTTTCTGTTCCCTGCAGGAAGAAAAAAAAAAGACAAAGAAGAGTCTTTATTCTTCGAGTTGACGCGTATGCACATGCCTCTCGTGGCGCTCTGAGGTGATGTTTATAGCATAATCCTCCATCATTGTCCGGATATAGAAAGAATAGGGGAAAAAAAGGAAGGAAGAAATAAGAGAAGTAGGCACTTCTGGATAGAGGAGAAGAGAGAGAGCCAATTTAATTTCCTGCTAAAGAGGAGTTCATGCAAAGGGGAAGTGCAGAATAGCAAAGAAAGAGGAAGATGACAATTTAAAACTCACCTTAATGACACCTTGTGATAATCATTGGAATCAAATTACCGTACCTTTAGGCTTTTTTTCCTGCTAGCTTAAAGCCCACACGTGCCAAATGTCATCGCTATGGGAAATTTTACGATGTACAGTAGCAATAGTAGGATAGGGTGTGCAAGAAACTTTAATTTAATAATTTATTTAGGAAAAAAAAAACGTTGAGACTAAACTAACCAGGGATTATTTATTTGAATCTTTTAATTTTTTTTCTAAAATGCAACGCTCGCATTAATTCTATTAATATTAAAATAATTTAAAAATTAATCAAATTTCAGGAAATAAGTAAAATTAAGTTGAAATATTGTTACGGAGTGCATTCGTCGAAAACATTTAATTAACTTTTATGTTTTTTCACGTAACCCTACTCGAATTTTTGTCACTCGAAAAGAAAAACTGTTTGTAATATCTATAATTAGTAGCCCTTTGTGCCCTTTTGTTTTGTTTTTGGAAGAGGATGTTCCATCATTGTCATTAGACTCCACTGTAATTACCGTTTGGCCAGCAGTAACGACTTCTGACGAGAGGAAGAAAGCATTTTGCGATCAATGTCCTTTCAACCTTGCGACCTCCTGCAGACGACTTGATGCAGCTTGAAGTCAGCAAAGAACCGGATAAAGATGCGGGTGATACTAAAGATGAACAAGACTCACGACTTAACTCTCATCTCAGCAGGCGACATCTGGTGGATTTCTCCTAATCAAACTTCCACGACTTGATAAAAGAATTTTATTGACCTGTCCATCAAGGAAAAAGAGAGACTTTCTACAATATTAATCGCAATTTATGTGAATGAAATTCCATTCCATTTTACCGCATTCATTCAGTTATCCCGACTTAATGATAAAATAAAAAATATAAAAAGGAAAAATATAATAAGTTATTCACTTTGTATGTGGCTTGAGCACAACTTTTTCAATAAATTCTGTCACGCTAAAATGCTTTTTATTGAATTTTTTTCTCCTTTCTCTCTCTCTCCTCTCCACTCTTTCATCGTTCAAAATGTTTCCTGCAAATATTAATATTGCCACCATTCTTTAAATTGAGGCCATTTTGTAATCTCGGTTTGTACAGAAATGAAGTGAAGTTAAATATTCCAACTTTATTGATCCCTTTTTCATTTGCTAATCTGAATACGCAAGCCATTTTTTCAACAGTTTGAATTACCACTTTTCAAATTTAAATGTTGAATATTCATTTCGAATTAATCATCTCTCCCACGAGTCAAATAAAAGATGGTTAAAATGGAAAACGAACATCTCCAGAAAACATGGAAGGGAGTCAATTATTTTCGAAAACAAGAAACTATTGGACGAATTGATAAGAAAACAGAGCCGAATTTAGATAATCAGGTCATCGGGCGTTCTAACACGTTCTCATGATGAGAGAGTATTAAGTGGATTTTCTTCTTACTTAAACTAATTGACAAAAGAGGAACGCTCTAATTACTACGGAAACTGAGGATGCACATGCTTCACGAGAAGGTTAGTGGAGTGGGAATAAGTTTAATTCCGCATTAGTGCGCAGAAGGAAGAAGAGAATTTTTTAAAAAAATAGAAAAAGAGAAAAGAGAAAAAAAAAAACGCCTTTCAGCATCTTTGGTAGGTGATTAGTAAATCATTAGCATTTGCTCGTCATCTTGTAACGCCTCTGGTGATTGATAAATTAAGGAAAGTAAGTTGAGATGAGATGAAAAACATTTTTAAAAAGTGAATAATCGGCAAATAATTTCATACTCTGTGATACCGTTCTGTACAATCAAGTACGAAACCGGATAGTATGAAAAACCGCATAGTGCGAACACAGGCAAAATCCCCCAATTTTTACCCTATAGTCTCAATGTTATTTCAAACCGCTTAACGCGAAATTCGATAGTACGAAAAACCACATACGTAATACGAAAATGTTTTCGTAAGTTTCGGTTTTATTTTTCGTTGATACGAATTTTTTCAGCCGATACGTAGCAAAACCAAAACCAAAACCGAGACTAAAACTAAAGTGGCAGAAGAAAAGGTCATTTTCACTAAAACAAAAGTTTTGCAAGATTTGAAAAAGAAATCATGAAAGAAATCAAAGAGGCATATAAATTGGCCCAACCCGTTAGTACAAACAAACTGCCGGTCATTTACTTGTTCGTACTAACGAGTTTTGACTGTATTGAATAATTTTATAGAAAATATATTAAAGAAGGTTTTTAATAAAAATTCTATTTGTGTTTCGAAGCGTTTCATTACCAATATTGGCATCTGACAGATTTCAACCCACTTAAACTAAACCTATTTACCTGGAAAATAAGTCTCAGCAAGTCTCAGCAATCTATTTTGCATTTTGATGCATTAAAACGAGGCTTATTTCCTACTTTCCCTCGTTTAGCAGTGAGTGACTGAATGCGAGGAATTTCGAGGAAAATCACGCACGCATGAGGATGGATATACGAGCACGATACGACTCGGTGTGTTTGTCATGAGTACAGTACCGTACTGCCAAAGTAGCTGAATTTAAGATAAGAATTGAGCAATAAGAAGTAAAAGAGGAGGAACTTTATCCGAATATAGCCTCAAGGATGAAACGGACAAGTCCATTCCGCTCACTCGCTCGAACTGATGGCCATGATTGAATTGTACTTAATAGGAACGGCAACCTAATATTTTTCGCTCCCTCCATGCGTTCAGATAGTGCATGACCCAGAGGCATGTACAGGAAAAAAAGAAAGACAGAGAGAGAATGGGTTAGAGAGATGGGGTTAGAAACTGCAGGGATGGGGTGAGCTTGTATAACTGGAAGTGAAAAAAACGAAGAAAAGATAGCACGGGTGACCACGTGACCAGAACACAAAGTCCATGTTCAATCAGACGGGCGAATAGACTCGAGAATCGCGTCATCTCACCGCGGGAATCATTGGGTGGATGAAATCAGAGGAAGGAAAAAACGAAAATGAAAAAAATGAGAAAAAAGGGAACGATAGAATGTTTGTTAGATAAAGAGAGGAAAAAAATTAAAAATAGATTAAAAAATTGACTCGGAAACAAGGGGAAAGAAATCCATGTCTGTGGTTTAGGATTTCTTACTTAGAGAATTTAGTTTGGTGAGATGAAAAGAGATAAATTTAGTTATTGCGACATGTTGGAAGGATCCAAATCAGGTGATTGGATACAGAGGAAAATCGTCGTTCCATTCAAACGAGCGCTGAGGGCTACGCACCAAGATGATATTGGATGCTGTAATTTGATGAAATGAATGATGCCCGCCTTTAGGGCTACGGAAGAATGAAAGGGTGAAGTAGAATGTGGGAAAATGGGCACGAGTTGAGTGAGTTTTCCCAATATTGCAACTCACCTGTGATAAATAAATCCCACAAGAAGATGAGCGAGACGACAGAACGTCGTCGACACCCGAGTTTAATCAATTCTCCGAGCATAAAAATTCGATAAGGTTGAGCGTTAAGGAACAAGAAGAAGAAACTTTCTTTATCAGGCTTCAAAAGTGCTTCAAGGAGTGAAGTTTAATTTTAATTTTAATTTTAATTTTAATTTAAAAAAAAAAATATTTTCTATCATTTCCGTTTTAAAAAAATTGGTCAAGTTAGGAAACTTTACGGATTTGGTGCAAAGTTTGTCAGATCCAAGTTTTAAAGAAATAAAATTGAATTTCTCGGTTCATGAATTCAATTCCCATCTTAAGAGTCCGAAGGGGCTGCAAACTGTACCACGTGACTATCAAAGGGTCTCATAGGACCTAATGAAGTACAAGAGTGTGGTCTGTGCCAAAGTTTGTTAGGCGCACAGATATGCCCCAAGGGTCACGTCGCTTCCCTTTGAGACTTTGGACTCAATACGTTCGAGTGAAAGGAACCAAATCCCACTGCACAACCACAAAACCACCATCAAATGCACGCACACACCTCATTTCAACTACAGTCCACCAAAGCCCCTGACTTTGCTCAGATCCGAAGACTGAATTTAATTTAATTTCATTTTTATTTCTTTTCCTTTCATTTATATATTTAAAAAATAAATTTCTATCAATTATTTGGGCAAAATTTTGTTTTTCTACGCAATTGTGCTGAGATGCACTGAATGGATGGTCAATAAATTAATTGCCTCTCATTTTTTTTTCGCGTGAGTAATCATTAACTAGTCTCTTTGGACCTTCCAGAAGGATTGATGAATGAAAGAAAGGGGGGAAAAAAATTGATCATCAATTACTTTTTTCTATTTTTACGTGTAATTTCTTTCAGTGTAGTTCAAATGTTGACAAATCATCGGGAAAAAAACTAGAAAAAAATGAAAAGAATTGAAAGAATTAATGAAAATGTAAGACCTGGTGCTCAATCACAAGTTAATGCAGTGTAGTTGTTCCATTACCCGTTGTCTCCTGACATGTTGACTGAGAGTCCTCTTGGTGCAGAAAATCAAAGCTGCAGTCGAAGCGCTCCTGAGAGTGCCATTTGACGCTAACTTTCGGTTAAAGAAATAAACCGAAACTTTTAAATTTAACGTATTTTAATGCACGTAATGTGGCAATATAAATTTAAAAAAATTAATAAACTTTTTTTCTTCTACTTCTTATTGAATTAATACATGATATTAATACTTAAATTGCATTTGCAATGCAAAATTCAGGATAAACACTAACAATATTTTAAAATACAATTTGTATTTCTTGAAAAACTCATTCTTCTCTATTGAACACCTTCTATTTTCACGATGCATTGCAGTTAATGATAAAACCCAAGAAAATTTACTTTCAATTAAATAAATTTCTCTGGCTAATTAGCTAAAATTGATTACTGTATTTTAGGCAAAGAAATATCACTATAAATTTAACTTCTTCTTTTACTTCATCTTCGTGTGATACCCTGTCCCCTTAGTCGTCTGAGAAGAGCTTTAACTTCCCTTAATTTTCCAATCACCTTATTTAACAATTTTAAATCATCTTGTAATTGCTGATCATTCATTTCCAAAGCGCCATCTTCCGGCGAATCAAAATCGTCATCCATCTGTTCTTCTTCGCTCTCCACGCGACTTCTCTCGGCGACGGTGATTAATTCGTCTTGGGGCATGGAAGTCGATGCCAAATTTTCCTCTCCGTATTGCGGGGGTTTAGAAGGATTCACGTACGATATCTTCCGATGCAATTCCTGTACGAGTTCATCGTCTGCATCTTCGTCATCTTCCTCGTCGACCGTTGAATTGATGTTGGTCGTTTCTGTCGGATGCTGATTCGGCAAGACGGGTGAAGCGAGGGATGGTTTTGCTGTAGTTGTCACTGTTTTGTTATTCAGTCGATGAAAACTTGCTGTCTCAGGATCTGTGCATGAAAAATTTTAAAAATTTATTTTTGATTTATTCCTATTTTATTGTTCTTCTTGAATATAAATTTTAAATCTACTTTTTTATTTTATATTTGATAAATGTTTTTCTCTTTTCTAATTTTTTTAATACATACCCATCTTCTTGGCATTACTTTTTAGGTAGAGATCTAACAGTTTGTTTGAATAACGGGCTTTTGGATTTACCTTAAAAAAAAAAATTATTTTTTCATTATTTTTTTTATTTTTATTTTTTTATTATTCAAGTAAATGCACTCTGTTTTTTTTTATTTACTTCGTTTATTTTTCCATCTGGATATGTTTCTTCATTTTTCCATTTTTCTCCAGATGAAAATCTGTTAGCATCCAATACTTCTTCATTTTGCTTCAAGTCGGTGGCTCCGTCTGGTGATGGAGCGGCATTCAATTCCAATTCTTGCACGAGAATCTTGAACCGGGTAACCAATCTTTCGAGGCGATCTCGTTCCTCAAAATTTTTCATCCTGTGAATGTTTTGAAGTACCGTTTCAATGATCGCCGTCGTGTGATTGGCCAATGCATCGTTAGTTGTCAAAGTGTCAGTTTCCTGTTTTTTTACGATTCCTGGATAAAATGTAGAATAAATGATATCACCTCAAGTGAAGGAAAAAAATAAATAAAATACATCTCGGCGTAATTGACAGGGCATAAAATTCTGAAATTTCATTTCATACAATTACTTGCACAATAGAAAGGAAAAAAAAGCCAAAAAGTTAACAGTGACAAAATCGATATGTCATCGAGAAAGGGGGATTGAGAAAATAAAAAGAAATTGTCCGGATTTTACAATAAGTGTGTCGACATTTTATTTCCTGAAAACTTTGTGCTCCCGGTTAAAACTTCCGTAATAAAATCAAAACTGGAAACGGTAAACCCAAAACATGGAGTGTAAATTAATTTCCCCCGATGACGTAAAGAAATTACTAATGTAAATAGGCGTGGCCTTTATGTCAACATGTAGTTAACGACACACCTGGTGTAATCTAGGTTCAGAGACCAATATTATGGCAAAATGACATTCATTAATATCTGATTAAAGTGCAAAACATTACTTTAATTTACTTTCTTTGTATTAAATTAAATTTCTCATTAGCAATCGTAATTAAAACTGAAAATTAAAACTTCTGCGCCTCGTCTTGGGACATCACTCATTACGTAAAAATTTTTTGGTTTTTTTTTTTTTTTTTTCAACGTGCGTTTTAATTTAGATTAATCCCTCCCATGCACAAATGTGTCTTTAAAACTCTTCAAATGTGACAAAATTCAGAAAATCTTGGTAATTGAGGTTCGGTGGACGTGACCCGCGTGAGGAATGGGTGTGCAGGGAACAAAACTTCATCCAAAAAGGGGTTGGAAAGGAAGATGAGGTGGTAAATTTCATTTCGATCGCCTTATCAGTTTGCACCGTACGTCGCATGTGATGAAGGTGATCATAAAATAAAATATGAGCTTAAAGCTGTGATGTAATGATGGAATCATCTGTCATGGTTCTCTTACATCAATTTTGCCTCGTTTTGTGCTAAACATTTTATTGCTTCTTTGCCCTTATTGTGCAGAAAAGAAGGATGACAAATGCTCTTTGCATTATGTCTTTTCTTTTGTAGGCTCTTCAATCGTCTTATGGTAATCATAAAATGATTTCACAATACGTGAGTTTTGTCTTTTCCTCATAAGAGGTCGTTAGATGTCATCGGCACCCAGTGGATCTCTTGTCTTCTTTTATTGAACCAAATTATCGATTCGCCAGCAATATTTTTAGCTTTGAATTTTACCAGTACAAAAGTTTAGGTCAGGGCAACTGAGGCATGTGTAATTGTATTAATGTTGATATCATATAACCAGCTGCATGGTTTTTACAAGCATTCCTGATTTTATCGACATTCTTGATGAAATTAAAGATCGCAATCAAATAAAAACAACACTACGGAAATATCCGAAGTATATTTGCATTGTAAATATATTTACGACTTTAACATTTTATCTGCGTAGCTGGAAAATTAATATTTAACCCCGACGATAATTAACTCACGTTACACTAAACATGAACAATCAAATAGCGGATAATAAAATTCAAAGTTTCCGCACGCACATGTAAAACTGTAAACAAACGCAGCAGCAAAAATGGATACAAATTCAAACCTATTTTTGGAATTACCTGTTTCTCCTCCTACAATGATGAGAAAAAATAACGCAATTACTCTTGTCTGCATGATGTCTACATGTATTTGGAGCTCCCGCCTACGTATTTTGCCCTATGGAAGTGAGTGAGAGTGAGCTTTCAGGCTGAAGTCTAAAGCTGGCTTCCCCACGTTGTTTGCCACTTTCCAACTCGATCAGTCCATTCGCAGGGAGGCAATGGGAAGAGCCCATCTGCTTTTCTCCACTTGTAATTAACAGCGTCATAGGGTAAAAGGGTGCGGTTGGAATGGAGCCCAGATCTCAGAATCACGGCAAATTATTTTTTAGAAACAGTTTAGATTGTCCAAAACAGAAAAGAAAATTATAATGAATAAAAACGCGTGACTTGATTTTTCTATCGAATTTCTAATTTGAATTTTTGAAATATGTCATAATAAATTTTTTTTTATCTATATATAAATATTATACACTTTTTTATTTTATTTTTTTATTATTTTTTCGATATGGTACAATTGAATTTATAGTTTGATTCACCAGGAAAATGTTTTTATTGATTTCAAAGCCCAAGAAAACTATAAGAGAAAGATATAAAAAAATGTATTGAGTTGAAGGGAAAAAGGCTAGACCCATATTCTTTGGCATGTTGCCACTTTAGCTGCATTGATGTATTTATTCTGTCCGTGTTTCCTCTCTCTGTTCTTTCTGTCATCTCCCACTGAGACGATTGAAAAGGATGTGAGATGAGACAAAAAAAATAAAGAGGAAAATTAAATCTAAACTCGTTGTTGTCTATTGAATATTAAATTTTATTTTGGCGGCAGATTCTATTAAGCTAGTTTAGCTTGTAAACGATGGAACATTCGAGTCGATTTGTTAAAAGAGAAGCCCAACAGCGGGCGGTCAATTACTTGTTCTGCAGGAAAGTTTATCGTTTTTTTTCAGCTGTTATTTTATTTGTTCTAGTCTCGACTTACTTGAATCGATTTACAGTCGGTGTAATATAACAAAAAAAAAAAACACCATATAAAGAGAACAATACATTTTAGTTTCCTGCGTGCAAGCGTTGTATTTATTGTAAACTAAAACTTTTGTAAAGGTTGAAATTTTATTCTTAGAAACAAGAATCGATTATTTATTTGATTTTGAACGTAAAGGAAACGGTGGTATCCGAGATTGCTTTTAAATAAGATTAAAGATGCATTTGTTTATTGTTGCAATTAGATTACGGGACAAGATATTTCGTCTGGGGTGGAAAGGGCGCAATCATCAATCAACCTACGTGAGCGCGTGATCAATTATCGGAGCACTCTACCGTTGATGCTCTCACTGACCGATTGAACACGAAGCCAAGGTTATAAACTTGAATAAATCAATACTGAAATAGAAGCCAATGACAAGTTGGCAATCACGATACTTTAAAGAAGAACGACAACGCGAATATTTGTTTTCACATTAAAATCAACGTCCGGCCTTTTACGATTTACAATCGTAATTAAGTCATAAAATTGCTTCAACTCTTATAATTAGTCTACCGTAATTAATGTATATTCGCTGACGGTGTCCTGCTGATTTACTGACTAATATAACGGAAAGTACAATCATATTTTACAAAATAAGACATTCCTAGGATAAAAAAAAATATTTTACGTCACAATTTTAAACGGATTTTTTTAATAAACCGGAATTTTATTGTATACAATCTTACGCTACATATGTATACCGTATATATAATGATGTATATTTAAATATTTAAATATAAAAATAATAAAAATTATTTTAATTGCCACTTTAGCTGCATTGATGTATTTATTCTGTCCGTGTTTCCT
>JAQFZO010001133.1:0-17674 GCA_034695885.1 Geophilus flavus
AATTTGTATATTTACATTTTTTGTATTTTCCATCATTAAAACAAATCAATCAATTAATCAAGGATGTTTAGAATTTAAAATTTTTCTTTTTGTTGGGTGCATGCTCGTAATTTTTACACAGCACACGAATTGCACAAAAACGTTGACAAGATTGCTGGTTCTGGAGAAATGCTTCATAGGCCTACTTCCATATTTATCAGCTCGCTTTTTCCACTATTCGTAGATGTCTGTGAATAGAAAAAGCAGTAAGCAGATTAGATTAACATCGAGTAACAGTTCTCGAATTTGCCAAACAAAAAAAATGAGCATTATATATAGTATTTCTAATTTCATATTTTTACACCTTGGAATCATCATGTTTGCCATTCTGGATCGAGACAGCATTAACATTGTTCGTTGGAACTAGAGGTTCTTCTTCTGGGACTTCCCAGATGTCTTCGTCGTCGAATAAGTGATCCAGCCATAGTGGATCGAAGTACGGAAAATTCAGGATGAGTCCTATGAATTTTTGGTTTCGTTTATTATTTTTTATCCCTTTATTATTTTGTTTACCGGTCAGGAGTCCACCAACGATTGCGAAAACCATTGGAGCTATGAGCACGATTACTTGGATGCTGGCGTGTTTACCTGGAGACCAACCATGGCCCGCTTCTGCGGAGTCGAGTTGGACTCCGATCGGGTAAAATTCGTCCGTGTTGTTCAGAAGCACACGCATCGGGTATTGATTATTTTTAATAAATTCATAAAATATCTATCCGGTGTGATTTTCACGGTTCAAGTTCTTCTCTCGCAACTTTTCGGTCACAAGGTCGAGGTTTATGATAATTATTTTGCGTCACACAAGCGATTAAGTCACACACTGCAGTCCATCAGTGAGTTATCCTCAAAACTTAGGGTTAAATATTCATGAAGTTTGTTTCCACATTTATTATTCAAGTTGGATGGATTTTGCACCGTCTGGAATGAAATTTTTAATTAAAATCTTTAAGATAATGGTATTGGTTATGTATTTCTGGATTTTTTTTACCTTTTTAATAGTTATTAAGTGCCGTCATTCGGATTTTTCGTAATTTTTGCCCAAAGTCGTGGAGAGACGAAAAAGGGCTAGAAAAGTTGGCTGACGTGGATGCTCCGCCATCTGCTTGTGAAAATCGAAGGTTTTAAGAGCGTTTTAATAATTTCATTGAAAATGAGGTTAATTTTGGATTGTTTTTATTCTAGTTGGGGAATATTATTGTATAAATTATTATTTAATTATATGGTGTTAGAAATTTATGGTTTCTAAGCAGTTTTCTCGATATAAACGAAACCAAACTTAATAAAAATTTAATAAAACCTCGAAAAATCACTTTAATTGCGTGTAAACGACGATTCTCAACATGGAAGACTATTTAAATTTTTCCCACACCAAAAACAAGCAAATTCATTCCAAAATGTAAATTAAACAAAATGCCCATCACTTGATGTTCAGCCGCTCTTACGTGCCATCGTGATAACTTGAAATCAAGAAAATATACAATTAAAAATATAAAATTAAGGCAATTAAGTCAATACTTTAATCCATTGTAAATTTTAATACAACATAAAATTTCAAGTAATTTTAAATATAAAGTTTAACAGAAATATAACAAATTCGAATGCAATAATCAAACGAATACTAATTGCATTTCCCCAAGAACCAGAAGAACTAACAGTCTCATTTACAGAACTATACGCATTCTGACCTTCCCCCACATTCATTTTGATCCTATTCACAAACCCCATACTCATATTTGACTTCCTTTTCACACCACCACTTGAAATTCTTTTTCTTTTCATTTCCCTCCTATTTTCCACCTATGCAAAAACAAACATTAAACAAACCAAAACTCCCAACAAACTTCATTCAAAACCTCTCTGGATTTATCTGTCGAAAAGACAGAAAAATCATCCTCTGTAAAAATGTGTGTGGATATCACAGTGGCGCCATTTTCAGTCAAAACATCAAAACTATTTGTAGTAGTCAACAAATCAAAATCCTCAATAAACCCATCAGTAGACACTTCTCTTTCTCTACTTCTGTCGTCAGATTTCCCACTCAACTTCATAATTTCCACCACAAACTCATTTTCAGTTGTCGTTTCAACAGTTTCAACAACTGTTGTACTTTCAGCAGTGGTAGTTGGTAAATCACATTCATCATTGTAAATCTCAACCCAAGTTTTATTCTCACTACATTTCAATTGCTGGTTTAACTGGGTAGTGTTTTCCAGACACCAAATAGACAAAATTGAACCAATCCTGTTTTTAATTCCATTCCAAGACACCAGATGTTCATTGATATTAAACTGTGGACATTCTGCAACATGAAATAATAATAATTGAAAGTAAATCATTCATATCCATCATACCACAATTATTGTGCCATAAATTCTTGTCAATTCTTGAAGGTAATTGCCATTTTCTGTCATAAGAACAAACACCTGTCAAGACAGGTGTGCTATTTCCAGTACACGAATAGTAAATTTTACTTCCAAATGATTTATAAGGAATAAAATTCCTCCTAAAACTAAATAAAACCTTTGGTGGTGGAACTTGACATTCTAGTTATAAAAATCAAGAAATTAATTACTCTCAATTTTTCATCAATTCATCTTACCACAATTTTTTTTCCTTAATGCAACAACTGTTTCATTGAATTGTAATATCCAATGTTTGTTACTATTGCAGAAAACTGATTGAAACTTTGGTGACATCACATCACTGGTGCAATGATAGGAAATAGTTGAATTGACATAATTCCTCGAAACTCCGATCCAAGTTTCATTTTCAGTTTTTTTACTGTCAGCAAGAAATGGTATTGTTGGTGGACATTCTAAATATATTTCAGCTGATTAAAATTAATATTTAATATATTTATTAAATCATTTAATTATTTATACCACAACTAAATGAGATGATGTCAATCCAAGAGCCATTTCCACTACATTTCATCACATGACTAATTCCATACTGTGGGTCAGGTAAACAGTAATAATTCCTTGTAGAACCAACATTTCTATCCACAGCTTTATCAGTCTTGAGTAAATGGAAATTGTTTGTGTTTGGTGGGTCATCCAAACATTCTTCAATATACAACAGCAATATACAATAATTCAATAATTTAAAAGAAAAATTACTTTCTCACATACCACAAGAATTTACTACAGAAACATCCCATATCCTGTTATCATTGCAAGTTGCAACTTGAAATAAAATTGAATATTCTTCATCACTGCAGAAATATTCAACTTTTGTGTTGATTGACTTGGATTTGTTCACCCAGTGTCTGTAACCAGGTGATGGACAAGCAGGTGGATCAGATGTGCATTCTGTAAGTAAAGTTATTGACCATTTGGATCAAACTTTTTAATATATACTGAATGTTATCACCACATGGTTGCATGAATAAAATTTCCCATTTTCTGTTGCTGGAGCATTTCATCTTCAAATGCAGTGCAGAACTATTTTCATGACAAAAATACGTGACAACATTTTCTCTAAGTTTCAAATTATCACTCCACTTAATGGCAATAGGCAGGTCATATGAAGGAAAATTATCTTCACATTCTAATCAAGATAAAAACACGTGTAAAAAACTTTGCAAAACTTCATTAAACTTGAAACCAACCACAATTTTTCTTGATCAATTCTTCCCATGAAGAATCAACACTCAAAACCCATCCAGATGTTGATGTACAAACAGCTGTTTGGATGACTATGTGACCAATACAGGTATATATTGCTTTAGATCCAAAATCCATAGATCCATTCCACTCCAGATGAACAATTCTGTTGTCTGGAACTGGTGGTGATGTCTCACAACCTTTAGACAATCAAATTTTTACTTATTTGATGTTTTAAACACTATCTACTGTATAAACAAAATTTACTGCATGGTCCCTGTTCACTAAACCCAAAATTCCAGGTGTAATTCTCATTACAGACAGAAATCTGGATTGGTGTTAGACTGGGGTCATTCAAGCAAAAATATTGAACTTTTGTGTATACAGATCTTGAATGCCCATCCCAGTCATCCTCTATGATAATTGGGTCTAACTTGGGAGGATCTTTACTACATTCTGAATAAAATGTCAAAAAATACAATTAACATGTTTAATAAAATCAGAAATTCTGTTTACTTGTTTCAGGAGTTGGACAGTTTCCAACAAATTTAATTTCCCATGCACAGTAATGCAAATTGCAAGTTGCAATGGCAATTGTCTTGTTCAGTGACACAGGACATGTGTAAAGAGCCAATTGGTCATTCTCATACCAATGTCTGTTCAATGGTGGTGGAAGAATTGGAGGTTCACCAAGACACACTAAAACATCATGCTCTTATTATTACATCAAATCTCAATGATTTGATCTCATTTTACTTTACCACAAATTTTCTTCTCATTGCTGTCATTCCTTTCATTCTCTATGCGAACTATTTTCTTCTGCATTACAAATTGGGGATGTTCATCACCTGTTTCATCATTCGCTCTGCCTGGTGTCGCTGCTTTCTCTGGTTCTTTGGGGTTTTTTACACCACATGTTTTTTCTACAAAGTTTTATTTATGTTTTATTTTTTGATTTTGTGTTTTTACTTGTAATTTAGTTACCATTTGGTTTTAAAAAAAGCCATATCAGTCCAATTATTCCTGCCAAAAGAACTGCAATGATGCAGCAAGTGATGAGCAAAATCCTACTTCTTGTCCCCCCACTTGACCTAAAGTTAAAAATGTTAAAATGTTGTAAAATATTAATAAATTGATTATTTTTACATTTTCACACTATAACAGTCAATGCATCTATATTGAAATTTAAATTACAAGTAATAATAAAGAATAAATGTATATGCTGTCATATGCTATTTTATTGTCAGTAAATAAACATTGTTACACTATTGTATTATTAGTACAATTTTTAAGAAACAAATGGTGATTATTGGTGTTAATAATGTTAGCAACTTCTCTTTACATAATTAAATGATTAATCAATAACTTAGCATTGTTTTGTTTTTACCTCCCATACATTTAAATGTAACTTTGACTGCTTCTAAAGAAGAAATGACAACCTCCTCCTGATCCAAGACCTTTGTCACTGCATCACACTTGTAATACTCTTCTTGGTTTGTGCTGCTACTGACAATGTATATGTGGGTCTTTTACAAACAATTTCCTTTAGAAACTATTTTACATGTGTCAGTCAGTTCAAGGGGTGTTTTCAGGGACTCATGCAATATTTGACATCTGACAACAGTGTCTTTTTCCAATTTCAATTTGAAGAAGACAGTGTTTATGTTTAGTCCTGGATTCTCAGTTGACTCAGTAAGTGTTCCATGTTCACAGCTCACCATCAACAAAAATCACAACTGACTAATTTTCTTTGAAAACTTGGTAAGCATCCATTAAAGTGCAAGTTACACTGACGTTTGGTTTAGCTGGATCAAAAACCACTGTAAAATCTGCAGAAATATCTTTAAAGGTTTCAATTTTAATTTGGGGTTTTAAGGGTATGTTTTGTGACACTGAAAAAATTAATCAAAAATTAGATTTTATTTTTAAAAGAACTAAGCATCACTTGCCTGTAATCCTGCCTCTTTGTGTTGTGATTAAAATTTACCTTTAGGTGAGTACAACACTCAACCAATCACCATCATTATCGACAATAAATTTGTTGATAGGAAAATTTCAGACACCTACGCGTAAATCATCTTTCACCTGGTTTGAGTTTGTTGGTTTTTTTTTTCATATTTTTGTGTATCCAGTCCAGTCACATTAAGTGGCCATTTTTCCATTGATTTTACATGATATTATAACTTTCTGACCATATTTTACTGAATTATTAACCAGTTGCTCTTCAAATATATCCTGACATAAAACAAGAAAAATAAATAAATTAATTAATTAATTAGTAACAATTTTTTTTAGTATTAAGCTTATATACCAGTGGTTGATGTGGCAAGAATTAAGAGTATTAGGAAGGGGTATTCTTTTAACAACGCCATAATGCCAAGTAAAGAGACATGTGACATGATAACTTAATTAAATAACATATGATCTGATAATTTCAAAAGCAGGATTCGAATTTTATTAAGGTCCTATAAGTTATCACAAAACCTGTCATTTTGAATAAAAATTGCTGTGATTAAATGTATTTTAAAAATTAAATATAACAAACTGCATAAAAACATATCCTAACAAAAAATAAAAATCCAATTACAAATGTATTTTCTCCAAATGCACCAACACTTGAATCTAAAATTAAATAGATCTCAAATATCAATCACACTCCAAACAAATCCCAAACTCACTTTGTCTGTCAATGCTCACAACATCCGAAACTACCAAAGTGGGATTCAAATGATTGCCTGCAAGACACCTGTAATATCCAGCCTTTGTGACTCTCATCCAAGGTCTGTGTAATTTGTCTATTTTGACCCAATTCCAAGTCTTATTGACCAATCTCTGCCACCTTATCACTGGACTAGAAAATCCATTCGCATCGCAGAAAAGACGCGTCGAACTTTTTTGCGAAATTGCAAAGTTACAACATGGAAATATCTTAACGCTGTTTGTAGCATCTGTAAGAGATATCTGATCAAATATTTGCTTTTTCATCCATAAACAAGTGTCCAATCATTTTAATTACATTCTATTGTAATTCTGGCTTCTGCAGCAACGGGTGCTTCGTCCAAAAACCTCTCAAACTTCTTGGCAATGCATTTGATTTGGATTTCCTCTTTCTTCGTTATACTATCGGGTGGTATGACTTCCAGAGACAAGATACTCGATATGTTATACAATCCATTGTTCATCGGAACAACAATTGTGGGTATGGGGTGTTGGAGATGACCGTTGACCTCCCAACCGATCTTGTATTTCTCATAGTTTGATAGAAAGAAACAAGTTATGGGCACCATCTTCTTTTCACCAATTTTTGGTTGCACGTAAGCCCTTTGTCCAAGGAAAAGGTCTTTGCCGTCGACGGTTATTCGAGCGATCTCAGGTGGACCTTTTCGAAAGATCTTGGTAATGATTTTTTATCGTTCAAACATAGTCTATAGTCCAAAGGACATTGTAGCGCCAGCCATAAGACCAAACCCATCAAATGTTCGGTCATTGGGTGAGACTGGTCACTGTATAGTGTGTTTTAAGCTCCAAAGAACGTCAGGGGGTTTCATAAATGAAAGCGATTGTGCGATTATGCGATTATTCACACAATTAGCAGAAGTCACATCACGTGTCATTTCTGTCAGAGGTGGTCATGCATTGTGGCATGGAATTAGCCAATGATGTAAATAATAGCATAATCGCACAATCGCAAAAGGAGCATTTGCGATTATGCGATTTTGGCACTTGTTTGGTACATATTTCCGAACTAGTTTGGTACTTTTTGGTACGGTACATGTTTTGGTACTTCTTGGTACTTGGATGGATTGATTTTGATATTTGTTGGATTTTGCAGTACCAATGCTGTGCTCATTCACATTACTGGCTGATTCCATATGACGTGATATGGTATCCGCCAATGATGTGAATAATCGCACAATCGCAAAATCGTTTTTATTTTTGAAACCCCCTATTGAAAAAAATTAGACCAAACAACTAATATTCGAGTTCTTGTGGGTTATGCCCTTGGTACGGTAGATTACCGTGGTTAGAATCCCAAAACTACAAGTAATTCTGTCACGGAAACCAAATTATAAGGCTTAAAATTGTCTTGTCATGTGATTGCTATAGCCAATGAGAAGCTTGGATAAAAGAACAAATGTCATGTGATCAGATTTCAGTTTCAACCGGTCCAAAAACAGAAGTTTTAAGGTCCAATCACTATACAACCGGTTGGGGATTATTTCTTCACATGCACTACAACTACAGTAACCAGTCTCGACCAATGACAAGACTTTACTTGCTCTGCGACCAGATGTAAATCCTAAATAAAAACTAACCCACCTAATACAGAAACTCTTGCTTGTTGAGAATGCACAGTTTCACCATCATCCACAGAAGTTCCTTCACAAAACCACCGACCAGCATCAGTCACTTTTGGATTCTTAAATTTCAAAGAACAGTCTCCTTCAGTTGGATTGCTGCTCACAAGTTCTATCTGCCTAGACTTCAAACTGATCCTGATTCCATCTTTGTACCACACACATTCTTCGATTGGGCCAGTGAATATACAATCCAAGATAAAAGGATGATTTTCGAGCCCAGTAATATCCATCGGTTCCACCCAAAAATTACTATACAGCTGATCAGAAGACTTGGGAACTGTTCTTGACAGCAAATCACTCTTGCCTAATGAGGAAAATTCAAATTTTCATCCATTGTCATTAATGTTTCATTCATCATTCCTCAAAAACTCACTTTCCAAAACTTTCACTGACTCCGATTGCAATTTCCCGACTGTGACTTCATTCCCGGCAGAACATCTATAAACACCAGCTTGATCTACCGTCAAGATGTTTCCCAACATATTTTCACCAATCAACTCCCATGATCCATTTATTTTCACTTCCCATTCAAAAACTGGCTTCGGATACCCTT
Source organism: Geophilus flavus (assembly GCA_034695885.1). Lineage (NCBI taxonomy): Eukaryota > Metazoa > Arthropoda > Chilopoda > Geophilomorpha > Geophilidae > Geophilus > Geophilus flavus. Next base: position 8,559 of record JAQFZO010001133.1, read on the forward strand.
TAGCTATACAGATAAATGCAAGTTTCCCACTAGGTGGCAGATAAACACTCCTTCCTCATTGACCTCGACTGTTGGACATCCAGAATAAATGTAAGCAAATGACACTGGATATGGCTGAGCTAAAAATATTTTAAAAGATCGATGAAATAAGACTGAGTCACAGACATCAATATTTAATCGCAAAACATTCTGCCGAAATATTGTTGGGAATTACAATTTAATTTTTGACTTACACGATACGATAAACCGAAGTTTGTTTAGTCCTATGAGTGCCATAAGTGACATGGTTGGCCGAACAGGAAACATTTAAGGGGTCAGATTCAGGGTGCATAGTAATATCCATAGAGGAAACAGTGACTGTAGTAAATCGCCTGACATCAGGATAAATACCCTGACTGCTGGAACAGACTCTCCTCCCATTTAGACTCCATTCATGAATGACGTCAGGGTTGGCCATGTGAGAAGTGCACGTTAAGATGACAGACTGCACATCATCCGAAGTCGGCGGCGATATCACTTGTTGGTTACTCAGCGTTTCTCCCTTGTACTTGATAATGGGATCCCAGGATTTGGCTATTATTAATTACGGCGTAATTAATAATTTTTTATTTTTTTCCATAAACTTAATATTGAAATTTACCGTCACCAAAGCTGATTTCGGGTCTATGACGTGACTCCAGACCAGTGGTAGACAGGACCACATGCCATCGTCTTCCTCCAATTGGACGTTATTGATTAATAGGGAACAGTCACCTGGTTGGCCACTTTGACCAACTTTGTAGTTGGTGGGTTTCTGACTAATTTCCATCTCACTGTTTCCCTTTTTCCACACACAACCTTATACGACAGTGTTGATTTTACACACTAAAGTGCTGTTGTCACCCTCGATTGCTGTCACATCTTGGGGGATTTGGTAAATGAATGGCCTGTCTCCATTCATCCCTATATAAAAAAAATATTAATTAATTAAAAAATAAAATAAGTACTGATTGCTTAGAACTGTCAATAATGATAAAAATATAAATAAACTGAGAAATGAATCCAACCATTTCATACATAAAATAGGTTTAGAGGAAAAAAGGCTAAACATTATGAACAACAGTATTAAACCTACATGGAATTATTGTTTTTTCAAGGTCAAAAAACACCAAAACAAAAAATTTAATATTAGAATAATTACAGCTTGACTAATGGTCAGTTTTGAAGTGACCATTGTAATAGAACCTCCATCCAATAACCTTCTTAACACTTCATAAAAATTATGAATATTGACATTATTGACTATTCATGCAGCTGATGAGCCTTCTGATCTGTTCACAACCACAATTTGGAAATTTAAAACTTTCAGCTTTACTTTAATCCAAAAATTCAAAAAACAATAAACGTTTTAATTTTCCTCTCCCAAAAAAAATAATAAAAATAACAGTAATAAAAAATAAAAATGTAAATAAGACAGGTAAATTATCCAGATTAAAAATAATGATTAAATATTTCACCATCTCAAATTCAGCATTCACCATATGAGATGTGTCCTTGGATAAGAGTAAAAACTCCATATGAATGAATCTCCTCACATGACTCACATCCAATTCCTGCCTTCTGCCACCTTATACAATCACTTTATTACCAGACACCGCACCAGAGGGCAACAAATCATCCACAAAATCAATGGGAAAATTGGTAACAAAAACATATTTGCCCCTCGGGTGATTAAAAGGGGCTTTCCTGCACAGCAGCAACGCGTTTCATCCTTGGATGTGTGAAGCGTGGAGAGTTTTCCGGGCCCATGGGCGCATCTGTTCTGCTTTCCCCGCGTGCCTGCGTCCATAATCACGACACCCTCCTCCGCACACGGTCTGCAGCCACATTTCCCGGACGTGACGCTAAGGAGCAGGTGCGGCGAACGCCGGTCGAGCAACGGATCAGCACCGTGGCCATTCAGCTGGCTGGCAGTCAGTCAGAGTCAGACGGTCGTTTGCAAGCGAGACATGAGTCTGGTACCGTTGTGTGCAATTTGTGAATGAGTTTTGTTTTTTCGACAATCGGTGGGATATGGAGATGATTTTTAATATCTTGTTGGTGGTTGGTGGCGTCGTGTTTATTTTGGCTGATACCGGTAGGTTTTTTATTATTATTTTTTGTGGTTTGTATTTTGGGGCAAATGTTTTTTGCTTTGGGGTTTTGGGGGTGTTTGATTTTTTTAAATTATTTGAATGGGAAAATTTTTGTTTTGTTAGAAAAAGTTTTTATAAAATTGATTTTTCGGAATTTTTTTTATAAAATTGTGAAAGTCATGAATATTTTTTCAGAAAAAAATTCGAATATATTCACATTTATAAACATTTACAAAAAAAATTTTTAAAATGAAATTGACATTAAAAAGTTTCATAAAATTTACAAAAACTGTTTTTATAAAAAAAATTTAAATTCTCTAAAATTTACAGGAAAAATTTCAAAAAACTTATAATACTTTATAAAAAAAATTGTATTAATAATTTTACCATAAAAATAATTTTTCCAAGCAAAAACTTAAATCAAAACACAAACCCAAACCTTCTTCCCAAATTTCCAAGATTTCCTGAAACCCAACACCTCAAACCCTCATACACCCATCACCACACATCCCCACCCTCCCTTTACTCACCCAACCCCTCCCACCACTCTTCCCCAACAAACTTCAACCTCCTCACCCTTTATCCAAAAATTCAAACAACCAAAAATCCAGAAAAATAAAAAAAAGGTCATTTGCCTTCATACGTCAACTTTTTTTTATTTTCACATTGGAATGTACTGTTAACTTTATTCAACTGAATGAATCACTTGAAAACATTCATAGGACCGTTTTTAGGACTGGTGTGAATTTCCTTTCTGTTGTGCAAGGATTAGCCTATATAAAACTTTACACATAGCCCCACCCTTTTTTAACACACCACCTTTGCCTTGTGTACAAAACTCCCACAATCAAACATTAAAAAAAATTTTTTTTCACTTTTTTAAAGTTTATTTAGTAAGTGTTAAGTTTTATTAAAAAAGAAAAAAAAAATTTTACAAAATAAAAAAACTTTTATGATTTTTTACAGCTCTGTCAAGCAATAAGCTGACAATGATTTACCAAAACCGGACTTTGCACGACGGTGAGACAGTTCTTGTGACTGCGAAGTCGGAGGAGAGTCGAAAGGAAGCGGTGGTGACATGTGTGGCTCGTCAAATCGACCCCCAGCAGAGTCTGGTTTTCCAATTTCACGCGCAGAATTCCATGTTGCTCGAAACTAAAGACAATCAGTGGTTGGACGACAAGAATCTCGAGGGTTTTACAATCGCAAGGCGGAGGATCGTCCTGGAAAATGGAGGTTTTCTCAAGTTGCAGTGCGCCATCACGAGTCATAATGAACCTATTGCAACTGTGTCGGCCAATTTCACATTCACGTGTAAGTATTTTGGATTTTTTTAAAAAACATTTCTTGATTTTTTTTAAATATCCCGCCCAAAAATGTCGCAAAATATTTAAAAATGGCTTACCCAGCCCTCTATTTCATGCCAAATTATAATTTTACATATTTTATTCACAATTTTATGCATAAAAACATAAATTTCATCTGAATGTAATAAATGTTTACACAATTTTTTGCCTCATACACACAAAAACCGAAAAATGACAAATCCAGACCTCCGACAAACCATTAAACACATAACCAGATCATTAAAACCAACCAAACCAACCGAACCAAAAAAAAAGAAGGGAAAAAAATCAACCTCCAATTACCATGGAATGACTCAATGATGCACCAAACCCAATCCACCTCGAAATCAAATTCAATAAGGTCACACCAATTACTCACAGCACAAGTCATAACTCACAAGAGTCGCAGCCATCCAGACACATAAGCTTAGGAAATGACTCAAACAAACGACACAATCACTCAATATAATCCACGATACAACACCCAAATCTAATGATGCAATCATCCAATCACTTCCCTGCGTGTAATTTTTCAATTTCCACTTCCCATTTTTGGAAGTTTTGGAAAAAAAGTTTTCAGAAATCGCGGTTTTTCGGTTCGAATTACTGCGGTTTTCTAGTTATAAGAGGTTTTGGATGGATTTTAGGGTGTTTGAGGAGATTTTTGGTCAATTTTTTATCTGATTTTGCACACGCTCAAAGTCAAACAAGAGTGGTTTTGTGAGTCACATCGTAAAATTTAACACTGGAAAGTCGCTTAAACCTGCAAAAACTGACCAAAACAACATGGAAAACCACCGAAAAGTCCAAAAAAAACCACTTTTAACCGCGGTCTTCCAGTCGAAAAACAAAATAATTAAATTTAAAATTTAAAAAAAAAAAATTCATGAATAAAATATGATTTAAAAAGGGTTTTGTGCAGTGCTGTGTGGAGTACTTGTATTTATCCTTCACTTGCCATCACACGATGCATGACGCCCTTGATGAGAACGTTGGCTCTATTTTGTTAATGGACTTTTGTGTCATCTTCCTACAGATCGAGATCCTAATCACACACCCTCGTTCCCCGCGCCGCCTCGTTTGTGGCCCGTTCCAAACGCAGTATCTCTTACTTCGTCCACCAGGCGACCTGTGATTCCTTCACCTGTGATGCACATCAACGACAGCTCAACCGCAAACACGTTACACATCACACGAAACGTGATGACCTTTACGTGCATTGTGCTTTGCTTTATTTTATTTTACACGAGTAATGAGTCATAAAATTGCCAAATATTTTTTTCTTGTGAAAATTTATGGACCAAATGTGGAAATTTTGGAATTTGGAATTTTTTCATGTCGATGATTCAAGTTATTTACCACCAGAGGTCTCCAAAACATCTGGTGGCAGCATTTGACAAGCAAAAAGTATAGCAAAATGACAAAAATTCCCAGAAATCCACAAAAAATTATTTATTATGTATACCAAACAATTTAAAACTTAAAAAAAAATAATAATTTTGTAAATATATTTTAAAGAAATAAAAAAAAAATTATAAAAATTTATAAAAATTTTATAAAAATTTTATAAAAATTCAATTCCATTGATAAAAAATGGCGGAAAAGGAAATTATTTGTTCCCTCACATGATGGAAATAGGAAAAAGGATGTCGGCCTCACTGTGCCGTATCACCACACACGATGGAGTCTACTCAGGTGCGACTACTCATTCTTGCTCAACTCCTAATTCTCCCCTACGCATCCCTTTCCTCGGCATCGGACGCCGGAAAAGGTAACAGGTTCCTCGAGCACAGGTGGCACTTGGGGTTGATTCTAATCAGTAATTAAAATTTAAAAGTCTCTTTCTTTTTTGTCCACAGAGAAAAGGGAAACGGGCGATTACATCGGGTTTTTGGAGACTCCTATTGACGTCGAATACCAAAACCAAAAAGAGATACCGTTGAATTGTCGGTATTCCGTGCCGGTCAAGAAATGCGTTTGGTTTAAAGACGATTGGATAGTGCGTTTGAAGAACGAATGGCACGTGAGGTTCGAGTTCAACGAAAATCAGGGAGTGTGTAACATAGCCATCCGAAGACCTATGATGGGTATCGATACAAGTAAATGGAGATGTCAAGTGGTTAAGTTGGACGGGAAGATCGAAACGTCGCCGGAGATTGTCATTTTTGGAATAGGTAACTGTGTCGGTGTGAGGAGCAAATGGGTAATTACGCTTGCGATTATGCTTCGTTCCCTCACTTCTGGTTACATGTTAAACGTGAATGTAAAATGCTATTTTTATAAGTAGGCTAGTAAGTTATACAGAATATATTTGCATATTTCAATTTTTTTTTTTTAAAAAGCATGCATATGTAGTTGATTTTAAGATTAGGGAGCAAATTGGGTAATTTATGGCGATTTTTAGAAAGTTATTGTGAATTATGACGACATCCAATTTAATTTTTGCGAATTTCTTACATTTTCGGTTACATACACTATGGTGGTTAATTTCATCGTGTTCTGGCGATTTCTAGTTCAATTTGGTGAAATTCGCATCTTCGGACAAAATTCAAACGGAAATCACAGAAATTTTTAAAAAATAAAACCATAAATCGATTTCTATGGTTGAATTTTTGGACAAACTTCAAACTGAAATCACGGATTTTTGAGGGGATGCAACCAGAAATTGATTTTTGGTTGAACTTTTAAAACTTTCTGTAATTTCAGTTTGAATTTTCCCCCTTTCCATTTAATTTTGGCAAGTTTTAATAGCAGCACCTTTCTATAATTTTCAGAGCATACAGTAAATGCATTCTGAATCCTTAGCACTATAGCAAAAAGCTCGCATTGATTACGTCTGGTTCTTCGACAACTCCGGATGTTCACCCACTCAACCTAAATTGGATTTTTGTTTCAGATGTTCCGAAAACAACTTACTTCGAAGACTTCAGCAGTTATCAACTGATGTACATGACACAGAATCCTCACAAACATGCAACGATTCACCTCGAAATGCTCACCATGTACGAAACCCGCATCCGATGGTTCGTAGACGACCAAATAGTCCCATCCCTCTACGACGAGCATGTAGACCTTTTGAAAGTCGATTCCACCAGGGTTTTTGCATCGACGACTGTGGATTTGAGTAAAGTGGGCAAAGGAGAATTCAAAGTAGTCAGATGCTGCGTTGAATTCAAATCAGAGTTTAAAAAATACAAAATTTTCACAGCCTACAGTAAGTACGAACAAAAATCAAAATTTTTATATTTTATATCAAAACTTTCACATTCAGTCACCTCAAAGAATTACGACATCGACTACAGATTAGCCAAAGAAAACGTCATTCCCCGAAAATTCAACGGTAACTTTCAATTTCGCTCGCTTCCACTAGATGGCACCATCAATCATTTTATTCCTTTTTCTCACAGTGACCAAACCAGAGCCCTTTCTTGTAATAGGTGGAGAACAAGTGACGGAGACATTTCTGCGTTTTGAAGTGTCATATCCATACCTATACGAAATGAAGTACATCTGTGGGGAATCGGATGCTTTTCCGTATAGCGTCCTCCAGTGGCAAGTGATGACAACAGAGGTGGATGCGGCTTCAGACTTGATAGAATTCAACAGGACAGAACAAGCATTGGAAGAGGACGAGACAATAACTCTTCATGCAATATTCAAGAATCCAAACAGTAAAATCTATTTGGCGTGTTTCGCTTTCAACATACTAGCACCGAACACGGCTCACAGTGTCGCTCACGTTCAAATCTCCCTCGATTGTGAGTTCTCCCAGTTTTATTCAGATTTTTTTGTTTGTCTAACTCTAGTGTCTTTCTTTTCAGACGTTCCTCCATCATGTGACACAAAGAAATCACATTCTACAAGTGAAAAAAGTCCGTCAATAAATATTTACTCACATTTTTCTGTTTTCATAATTTTTGGTGTTGCAATATTTCACTTGTTTTTGTATTGAATATTTGAATTTTGTGTATTAGGCTAAATGCATTAAAGCAAAAAATAATATAAATAAAGGTAAATTCCAAGTTATAAAAAATACAAAAACTGCCCCTGAAGTCCAATTTTACAGTAAAAAATAGGAATCACATGTTCCACATTCTGAATACCCAATCTAAAAAGTCAGCAATAAAAACCAATTCCTTACAATTGTGTTTACATCAACATCCCTTTCATTCATGGGAACATCCTGTCAGCAATCAGTATAAACCCAAGCTTCGTTCAACAGATTACACTAAATTATGGATTTCGCAACATTTTTCATTCTCCTCTCCAGTTTACATATTGCAAGTAAGTTTCACCTCATATACTGTAAACACAAGTAAATGTTATCTAAAACAAGTTTCTTACAGTTTGCGACCATTTCAAGCAAATTGTTTTAGATAAAGAATACATGGGGCCTGATTCGTTGATAATTCTTCCATGTCAAGTGAATTCCTCCGTCCAAGAATGCAATTGGATAAAAAATGGCAACCGCTTGGCCATGGAGCATGGAAGATATCAAACTCATGGTGATCCAAATACTGGAACTTGTGATCTTTACATATACAAACCACTGGTGGGAGAAGATACGACTTATTACAACTGTAATCCTCGAATCGATTACTCCGTGACGCTCATTTCTCTTCCATATAGAATCCTAGCGCGAAGTAATTCAGTAATTATATATGAATATATATATTGATCATCCCCAAGCACTGAAAATTCTCTTTTCAGAGGGTGAAGCCACCTTCTACAAGTCCCCGTACAGTCTTTCGTTCTCAGTCAGCATGGGAACTTCGGCAATCAAAAGAAATCTTACGTTGACCGGTATGCTCGGAACCACTTCTAGAGTTCGATGGTTCGTCGAAGGTAGAAAGACGTCAGCAGACGTGCAGTACGTGCAAAGACCCAATAAGAAAAGCCAAATGGAAAGTTCGATCGAAGTGACGTCAAAAGAAGAACCGGTTTTGGTCAATTATTGCGTCGAAGTGAAAACAGACACAATTTTTAAGGAAATCTTCACCGGTGCAGTTTATGGTAACTCGGATTTAAAATGGGGATAAATTATTCGACCCCCAAATTCCCTGCTTTTCCCCCCAAAATAACCTAAATTTTACCCCATTTTTATACCCCCAAATTTTAACTGGTTTCTACCCCAAAACCACTACTTTTTACCTTTATTTTTCAAACTACTTTTTGAAAATTTCTAAACGATTTTTAGACGAAAACCAACTGATATCGAGCCTTCTGAAAAGTTTTTAAGTGATTTTCTATTATGTCCAAACTATTTTTAAATGATTTCAAACAATTTCTGATTGATTTTTCGTTATCCTACGTACATCTATGTGAAAATAGTTCAGAAAAGGTTGGAAATCAGTTCGTATTCAACTAAAAATCGTTCAGAAATGGCTGAAAACCACTTGAAATTGTCAAAGTAGTTTGAAAAATAAGGGTAAGAAGTAAATAGTGGTTTTGGGGTAGAAACCAGTTAAAATTTGGGAATAAAATTTAGGGTTTTATTGGGGGGAAAAGCAGGGAATTTGGGGGTCGAATAAATAGAGTCCATAAAAAAAAAATCCATAAAACACCAATATTAACATTGCATGGATTCTTTTTTTATATTTATTTATTTTATACTTTAAATTTTTAACGTGCGACGTTCCGTCGTTTGCGACGTACA
>JAQFZO010001134.1:0-17667 GCA_034695885.1 Geophilus flavus
ATCCCATAATGCAATTCTCAACTTCAACTTCTCGACTGCAACCTCTAGTGTGAACATAAGTGTGAAGCCGGCTTTAGCCTGCGAACAGAAAAAATAGACTTTCTGTGGGATCTGAACCGCAATAAAAATTTTAATTTTTCTGTGCCAGACTTTGTGTTTTTCAACCAATAGCAACCTGCCATCAATCTGTGACATGCTCTTGCCAACAGACTAACAATTGGGTCTTTTGCGGTGATTGGTGAATATGGACAATTCTGGGCACAGGTTTTATGGCCAGACAAAAGTTATAAGTATGGTACTTAGCTTCAGAAAGTAAAAACTTAAGAATTGCACATGTCTGATTTAAGAAGGCTGCAGAGGGAGATGAGGGACATGCTGCCTTAGTCTGCCTTGTTTGCAATAAAGATTCTGTATTCCAGGACGAATATCGAATAAGCTTACAGAAAGTTGGGGTTGTATTAATCCACCAAAACATGCACTATTTAGTGGCCATCCACCAGAAAATAGTGCAACAATTGACTGTTAATTACAAAAAAAACAATAAAGTAGAGCAAGTTTTTAGCCAAGAATCAACAACATATCTTACTACTGAGCATCTTATTTCATTTTGGAGCAATTCTGTACCGGACATGTCTGGAAGCACCCCTTGTTAGTTTAAGTTGGTTGGGTTGCATCGGTAACATTTGATCTTGGAAAATTTATTTATCTTAGAAGAACATCCATCTGAAGATTGTGTTTCTGATCTCATTTGTGAGTCTTCTCCATATTTTAACTCCGCTTTTGATCTTGGGAGAGGAAGTACTTTACTGTATTCACAAAGTCAAATGTACAAAATTCCTGTAAGTTTCAGTTGAAATTATCTGCTCAGATCAATGAGCCTACATTCCATTTTGTGCAAAGTTCAAATGCATGATATTCAATATAAAGACATCAAACACAAATGTAAATGCGTTCAAAAACCATATACAATATCATGCATTTGATCTTTACTCTGTACAAGTGTTTCATATGATATTTTCAAATTTGGCATCAATATTTGTATTGATGTCGACAAATTGTCAAATCAGGTAGCAACTAGCCAAAAGTTTGTTAGTAATTGGCAGCCAAGACAAGAATTATGTTTTTCTGCTGCAACAGTCAAATTGATGCCAAAACCAAAGCCTTATATTGAATTTTTATTGAGTTGGTTCATTAGAACAACTTATTTAACAGAATTATCATTAACTTTCAATATTCTCTTCTATCACATCACATGCTGACATTTATCATGCAGGGAGAGAGGAAAACTTCAAATCCCTACTCTCTGTGGTCCTCCTAAGACATGGAACAACTTCTTGGCATCGAAGTTACTTAATGGAGCTTATTGATTAACTTTTCTTTCCTCATTTCTTCATTTTCTTTTTCCAAGTCTCCATTGTCAATTTGGGGTCCTACTTTCCACTTCTTTTCGGAAGGATGTCCATGAGTCTAACTTCCGTCTTTGCAGACTTGGGAGGGCCATCAAAATCTGCAAAGACAAACCCAGTGAAGTCACTCTCTTGAAGGAGTGTTGAGGTTTGTCTTTCTTCTGACACAATATCCAGGAACCATGCACCATGGATCCGTCATGTGGATGTCTATGGGTGTTATTTAATTTTGTACGTGTGACCTTTGCTGCCGCTGGAGACCTTAACTCCATATTACTATTACTACTATTACTACTACTATTACTACTACTACTACTACTACTACTTATGTGGATGAGGGTTTGTTTTTCTTCAATTCCTCCCATTCTTTGAAGGTTATTTTAATTTTTGGTTTATTTTTTCCAATTTGGTTGTGACCATGGTGTCTTCTTTCACTCGGCATCGATAGGTCATATTGCTATGGCAAATGATTGACTTTGTTACGTGGAATTATGCACTTGGAATCGAGATTTGATGTTATTTTATCCTTTGTCAGGCTGCTTGGTAACAAGGTTGCTTTTTTCGATGTAAACAACATTTTTGTCAGTCTGTCAGAAATGCTTGTCATGCAGGAGAGGTTTATATTAAGGATAGGATAGTATTAGACTAACTGGCTAACAGATTTCTATGATCTTGTGTCCATTATGACATTTCATTTAACACCTTTTGCCCATTCCTATCGAAATTGTTGTCATGTGTCAAAAACATCATTGGTTTAGTTAGTGTTTCCAAATTCCCAGAGTGTTCCGTGGAACTCTGGTGGCCATAAGGTGAAATTAATGGTTCCACACAATATCACTTTCTGAATCATTAAAATCATTTGAAATTTTTTTGGTACAATTTTTTTCAAGTAAAAGGTACATTTGACTTTGAACCAAGAAAATTTTATTTATTTATTTACTTTTTTTTGGATTATGTTAAAAATATTAAAGGAGTTTCAAAATGTTGTACAGAATTAGCCTAAACATGATTTAACTTCATATATGAATGATATCTTTAATGTTGAATAATTTAAAGAAAAATAATATTAAAGTTGAGTACAAAATGGGAGCAAACACAAATCTACTCTCATTTCTAATTCTTTTATCTTCATTTATCATTTAATTTTTGGTGAATAAATTGAATTCAAGCAAATATTTGCGTTTTGTGCAGTTTTGCATCTTGCATGTAATTTGTTCTCTTATTTATCATCTGTATCGCAATGAAATCTTATATTTCTTTTCATCTTTTAAGTAACTTTAAATTTTTTAAAACATTTTTCCACATTAAGGATATGAAGTAAAATCATTAGGCTAATTTCAAGTGCTCTACAACTTTTAATTGGAACTCTTGGGTATCTGCGATGCATGGTTGAACAGTTAGCATTAGAATAAACTTGAAAATGTCGTTCAAGGTCAAAACCAATGTGACCATTGGCTTTAGTCACAGTCCATAACCTAGAGAGTCCATAACCGTAAATTACCCGTTTCTATTTAACCGTGGGAAAAATTCAATTTTTGCAGTTAGTGCGCGGGTCTCTAATAGAGACCCTGACGTAAGAGTGACTTGTGGGTAATTCTGAACTTTCCCTAAACTGAAACTCGACACGGCGCATCGCAAATTCGATATCAGATTTAATCTGCAAGTTTTTGAATTAACAAGAGAAAAATCTAGAGAAGCTGCAGTTAAAAATTTTTGGAATTCACCATTTGAGCGATATCATACTGAGCAACTTAGTAAGATTTGCGCCCTCTAGTGGTGAAATTGTAAAATGCAATGTTGGTACATAACACCACTGCAAACACAACTGGTTAACACAGTATGTATTGGTTAACGCTCTTCGAAATTGCGGGGGTTGAGTGCCATGGGTAAAGTTGGGGGAAATTTGATCGCAGTTTTCTAATGGCACTCGTTCTACTCCCAAGTTACCTTCCGAAATCGGTAATAAGTGCCAACAAATTTACTCATTCCGAATTATCCCTATCCATTTATGCCGTTTATACGTGTTTGAAAGCACTACTCTCCCAAGAGTCTCCAAGTCATCATTTTCTCAATCTCTCATTGATCTGCTATTTTATTTTAGTTATTTACACACAAAATCGCCCTAAAAAGTTTGTGTAAATATTTTGTAAATCCAAATAGCGACTGACAACACAATAACAATCCAACTAACAACGCAACAGTGCAGTTCAACTCAACAATCACCTGCATTCAATATATGTGATACCAATTTTGCATTTTCATAAACCGCCACCAGACGGCTGTCAAGTATCTTAGTTTCTACATTTTTTGGCAAAGTGGGAAAATCAGTTTACAAGAAACACCCATATATAAAACTTCACAAACCCAAACAAATCAAGGTTTCAACCTCCAAGATAAATTCCCTTCACCATCATCCTATCTTCAATTTCCACACCTTCATCCAATCCCAGCCATCCACCAAACCAATAAAAAATACAAAAAAAATAAAAAACCTTAAAACCTCAACTCCCCACAATCTTGAGCTAACTCTTCCGGTCTCAGATGACTTTCCCATCTCTTTCACGCTGTCTTCGGAATATAATTTCTGGTTGGTCAATTTATACGATCAGAACACAAACCTCCCATCAACTTTTATTGACTACTTACAACTCCTTGCTCCTGGAAATCACTTCTACTCATCTCTTCTTTCATTCCCACCAACTGCTGAAGCTTTAAACCAGGGAGTTGTAATAAAAGGAGTGGCAACTCCATGGTGTTTGTTGGGGTACACGCTCAGCAACGAGATTTAGGGCGAGATTTTGCGTGACGACGCCATATTTGCCCCTTTTCAAATGTAAATTTTAGAGTCGTCACAACAGTTAGAACAGTTTTTTGCATCACTGGAAAACCAAGTGACTAAAAAAATCATTAGATGCTTCATTTAGTGGCTAAATAGAGTCTAAATTTTATAGACTTATGGCATAAATGACTAAAGTTGGTTAGATGTCTATCTACAGTTGGTTAATTGTTTATTTTATACTCTATAAATCCAAAAGCCTTTCTTTTATGCATTTAAAATGACTAAAAATATATAGCTATAGCCGTTTTCTAGTCGTTTAAGTGGGGCTAAATGAAATGTGACTAAAGCCTAGTACTCACAGCTCGATTCCTTGCATGGAATCGATGCTGCGAAAATTTTCTCCATGCGAAAATAAAATCAGTACTAATAGTTAGTGGGGCTGTGCATGGAATCTGTTCACCAGGCGAAATTGAATTCTTTTCGTGACAAATGTTGCAAGAAAAAACTGAATTCTTTTCGCGCATGAAATTTTTCCAGATTTCATATTGGTCGCGACCAACCTAATTACAATACAGTAACGACGCTTCTAAATCATCGTCGTCGTCATCTAGCACATCAGCACATTCAGCGTACGACGCCATTTTGACTAGGTGTGACAGTACGAAAGTAAGATGTTGCGAGTACCAGATCACTTCCGTACGCGAAATCCTACACATGAGACACCCGACCGAAATTTTTCATCACCTGATGTACAGCCTTAAAATTTCGGCCACTTAAAATTTCGTGTGTACGTTGCTGTGAGTACTAGGCTTAATGTAGAAACAACCGGGTTCTAAGTTGTCGGTGTCTATCGCTTGGTTTTGTTTGATCATGTCGTCTGTACTCAGTGTGGGCTTCGCTAACAGTTTTCTCTATCCGCTACCACTAGCGCTTATTAGCAGTATCTGCCGGCAAAAGTTCCAAAAAAATAGAAAATAGCGAAAAGTTTTTATAATTAGCTTTTTATCGCTACGCTAATTGATTTATCAAATCACGAACTTCGCTAAAAAATTGCTAGTTAGCGTTAACATTACTAAGTTAGCGCCATCTATTTAGCATTAGTGGAGCCAACACTATCTGTACTGATTCGGAAAGGTCATGTCCTAAAAATTCATGGCAATGTAGGCCCACATCTAGGCATGATAGAACAATGACTAATATTTATGAATTAAAGAGGGAGAGTGTTTATTTATTGAAACAACAATACATCACTCCTGGCAACAGTTACCAAAGAGTCTCATATTAATACTAGGCTCTGCAAACTGCCTCTAGGAAAATGCCAACAATAAAAAAATCAGCGCGAATACCTGAACTGTACTTGCGTAGTTACTGTAACCTCATCAACAGTAACCAAGTAACGAATAACAATTAACACTTAACACAAGATTACAGTCTGTTGCTAATTTAGTGGACACAGAGGATTTTAGTGAAAAAGCTTAAAAATTGCAACAAAACCTACAGAAATAGCTTTATTTAAGCTAAAATACTAACATCCAACATTTTCGGTATCCTGCAAAACATCTCAACATTGAATAATGAACTTTCAGGCCCGGCGGCATAATCGTCATCGCATTCGGTTGTAATTAATCTGTAAAGCATTTGTGGCAACTGCGTCGAAGATACTATCAAATATTCCAACTTTCAAAAACTTGCAAAATGTAGCCGTAGTCGCTTCACTAGTATCACACAAGAGATTCAGCTTGAAGCTACGCAACAGAATTTAATAACATCTCATGAAAACATAATTATAGACGACATAGTCGAGGCTTCCGAAATGCCTAAGATGATCAACATATTTTTGTATTTTCAAAAAGCGAAGACTCCATCATTACCCTCTTCGTCGAGAAAATTGCTTCGCAAACTTAACCGAAGGAAAATCAAACATGCGCATGAAAAAACCAAACAAAGAAAGAAGCAAATAGTGAAATAAAATCAAACTGACTCAGACAAAGAAGATAGATCTCCATATTTCTGACGAATAATGCCCTTCATCGATAAAGACGAAGAATATTCATTAGTTCATGTACTAATTACTCCAGAAGAGTGAGTGAGAGAGTGCACACTTATTCTAATTGGATGACAACACTAGTGGTGATTTTAACATGGCAGGCTCATCTAGTTTAATGAGTCGCGGATAGTGGATGAGATCAAAACTCTACGTCGCAGAGCTCGGTCTTCGTCGGATGATTACCTTTCACCGTTCTGTCGCCGGCCAATTATCCGAGCATCTCACCAATTACAATCTCATTTTCAGTTCTCTTGTTATTAGCATTAATTTGCAGTTGTTCGATGAATTTCATGTTTCGAGGGGACAATTTATTATTTCCACATCAATCTCGGCTTTGCGGCTTTACCGGATGAAGTAATGTGAGGACAATGGAAAGAAAGAACTCAATTTCTCAGTGTTGCTCAAAGATAAAGAGAAAAAAGTGGACCAATAGCGGATGGACCGAAACCCGACTAGAAAAACCAATTAGATCCACCACAAAGCCAAAGTCAATCAAATAGTCCGTCGTAACTATCCGAGCGTTAAGACAAACAGAATATATGTCTATTGGACTGATTTGGAGATGAGGTCGTGATTAATCAAGGATAAAACTAGGGCACCGATGTTTATTCCTTCTACCGGGCAACCCGCTCGTCTCCATCAATACCGAGCGAATGGACCAAATTTCTTATTTATTACCTCGATTCGCGTTAACACGCCTCATTTCCCACGATTGAGAAGTGAGCGTGCGTGCGTACTTCGTCTAAGTTAATGAACGTAGGAATATTGCAACCTCAGAAGTTGAATAATCGGGCATGGGTCGTGTAGGAATTGCTCGAATTTAAAAAAATCGCAACCTCAGATCAGACGAGACAATCCATCAAATTTAAAAAATAAAACAATTGCGTCGAGTGGAAGTCCCACAAATTTAATGAATCGCAACCTCGGATCAACCAAGAGCGCTCGCTGAATTTAAACACGTTATTAAGCAGTGGGAAAACAAAAACGTCGATTTCCAGATGATTATTCCCGGTCCCGATTCCACTTCTTTGCACCCACCGCTTTCGCGACTGAATGGAAGCCTTGATGAAGAAATCCCCATTCAAATGAGAATCCAACATTAATTCAATTTTCAGACAAAATGGAAATTTCTTTCTCTCAAGTTTGATCAACGCTGTTTGCTCAATTTCTTACCCACGTGTCTTCATCTAGGCCCATCTTCTTGTTTGATCTAAGACTAGGATTTCCAATGGTTTTATTGATTTTAAAAAAATCCAATAAAAGCTCGCTCTTTCATTCCACACACTTTGCCGCTGCAACGCGGCTGGACCACCCATTCATTTATAACTTACGTGATGTAAATAAACAATTAGTACCGAATGTTTTTCGCCCACGTGTTGCCATCGATCAAACCTAACCGACACGACAACCAAACTACGCATAATGAGAGGAATTTACATTCGTCGCTTAATTTAATTCTTCCGTTGGTTAATTTAGGTTGTTGCATGCAAGAAATAATAGAAACAATTGTTTATATCCCATTCTAGCCTAACAATGGGTACTTAACAATGGTGCGTGACTAAAGAGTATGGATGATTGTCAATTCCATCAGCAATTTGAAAAATAAAAGGTAAAAACAAACATCCAACTGTCATGCACAACTGCCATTTCTCCTCGTAAATCTTAAAATACTTTTCCTAAAATCCGTCTGACGCTTGTCTGAAACTTATGTTACTTCTTCGACAGTCAGCTGTCACTTCGGCCAACAATAAAACCATCTCCAATAATCCGAAGTGGTATTAAAACAAAAACCAGAGACATCAGGCGAAATCTCTGCCGACATTACATCGCGAGAAATTAACATAATTAATAACAAAACCGACACCTTGAGCAACGGCTTGACGAGTGTCGCCTAGCATTTCTCGCGCGACTCTTAATTTAATAAAGTTCATCCCTGAACCGGCGATGCCTGTCGACGGTTAGGCCTAACGCGAGTAGCACGAAGTACGTGACGTGTCTGACAAGGACATAAATTTAAAAAATCGCAACCTCAGATCAGATGAGATCACCTGCCAAAAATAGAAAATAATATCGCTCATCAGCGTCGTAAAAGTTTGTGGCTTCATCGCATAATTATCCTCTCCATTACTCGATTACTCGGTAGTTTGTATCTAATCTCGTCACGTATCAATCCTAAGTGTAATTTCCGGCTGCCATCGTTACCGAGTACCGACCGGAAACAGTGGAATGCCACCTTCCAGACGTTAACTACCATCGAAATTTTATCTAGATCGTGACACGAAACTCAAACAATTTCTTTTTCGTCATTTTCCAACAAAAATGAATTTGGTTGTTTATTAGATTAATGTCATAATCCGCCACCAGGAGTCGCTGTGTCATCAGATAGTGTTCTGTCGTGTTGGAAAGTGTTCCCATCAGATCACGCGGGGTCGTTTTCTCCAGCAATGGGTGCCATTTCTCAGAGATAAGCAGATGTTGAATGTGATAGGCTCGAAGCGTATTAAGTCCATGCGTTGGCAAAGCTGCTTTCATTGGTCGGGATGACACATGCCCTACACCGGGTTCAATTTCCCAGGATTCAACTTGTGACATGTGTCTCGGGCGTAAAAGTGCAAACTGGCAGGAAATTTCCCAGCAGCTTAATAAGTTGCAGCCGTGATGGGATTTTCATTGTTTGCTTCGAAGTCTCCGTTGCAATGGGATGACAGTTTCACTCTACTAACTTAGTTTGAATTAAATTCTAGTATTTGATGAGTTAGCAATCTTAGTGAAGCTTCAGTTTATAGTCATGCCACTTTCATCGAGTGGTAAAATTTATAAGACTTATCTTATGACTTATAGCCATGTTAGGGTGTTTGCACAAGCACTACTTGCAGCAACTTATAGACTTATGACCATGTGAATTAGTAGCTATAAGTCATAAGTCATATGAATTAGTGACTATAAGTCACCAGTCGCGTTAATAAGTGAATATAAGTCATATGAATTAGTGACTATAAGTCACCAGTCGCGTTAATAAGTGAATATAAGTCATATGAATTACTAACCGTAAGTCATCAGTTGTATAAATTAATGACCATAAGTCATAAGAAATAGTGACCATACACCATAAGACATATGAATAACTAGCAGTAAGTCATCAGTTATATAAAATAATTACCATAAGTCATCAGTTGTATGAATTAATGACCAGAAGTCATAAGAAATAGTGATCATACACCATAAGTCATATAAATAACTACCAGTAAGTCATCAGTTATATAAAATAATTACCATAAGTCATCAGTTGTATAAATTAATGACCATAAGTCATAAGAAATAGTGATCATACACCATAAGTCATATGAATAACTACCAGTAAGTCATCAGTTATATAAAATAATTACCATAAGTCATAATAAATAGTGATCATACTTCATAAGTCATATGAATTAATGACCATAAGTCATAAGAAATAGTGATCCTATGCCATAAGTCATATGAATTACTAACTGTAAGTCATAAGTAATTTAAATTACTGACAATAAGTCACGAGTTTCATGAATCAGTGACCATAAGTCATATGAATTAGTGACTGTAACTCATAAGTCATAAGATAAGTCTCATAAGTGACACCTGCACTTCACTCCAAAAACTAAACTCAATATTCTTCCAACAACATGTCATCAACCAAGAACAAACATCCGAGTTAATTTCCCGAAACAAGAACATGTAACAACTTTAATTTGCATATTTCAACCAACTCTCATCCACTTTTCCTCAAAACTAGCCCAGTCTGTCACGTAATACGACAGAAAACAGTGTTTATCTTTCATAAAACGCCTCAAAGGTCTCCCAAAGAGACAATAAAGATCTTTTTTATTCATCATGTCACTTTTTCCTTCTTTTTTCTTTCTTTTTTATTAGCCATTGCATTTGTAGAAATGCAAGAGGCTCAACATGACAATTCTGAGATTTCTCCATATATACAGTACACCGGCAGTTATTACGGTCAAGAAGCTCTTCGCAGTTATTATGTTCCGCGAATTACTCGCAATAAAAACCAGAGTGACTGTATAGAACTCGTTGAGACTTCGCAGTCTACATTTTTCTTTTTCGCTTCTTTCGCGTGGAAAATGGACCGGGTAACAAAACACGCTTGAGATTTGTAGTCCTGTGCAGGAAGGAAGGAGTGATGTATGAGTTTGTAACAGCGGGCATTAGGCACTTCCTGTGTGCAATGAAATAAAATGAAATTATATTTGATATTGTTGCGTAGTGTCTGGTATATGTAACTTGTAAAAGACGGAAGCTTCTCGTCTTTTCGTTTGTTTTAAATTTCAATGTTGAAAGATGTGTGTGGAAGGGCTGGTGGTGGTGTCATTGCATCTAACACTAAACAATACTGCTGCAAACTCTATTGACAACTTCTAACCAAGCCTTCAAACCGTTATTTTTTTTGCTCCGATTTTCGTTCTGGTTCAATGTCTAGTGTAAAATTTCTGTTCAAGTTCCGGTTCAGCTCCGAAAAGCCTTGGGAACCGGAGTGGAAAAAACCGCAAAACACGACAAAAATTTTTTTTTTGTAATTGTAAGCAGTTTGCCCACGGGTACCTGCACATTGTTAAAACCAGTCGTATTGTATTCTCTCTGATTGAGCAGTCGCACTTTGTGCTACTCTGAGAATAAACCTTTTTCATCTTAAAACCGACTCATCGCTGACTCCAAACCGATCTACTAGCCATACAACCCTCTTACATAATAAAAATTAGTGTAACTCATCTCCAAGTGAGATTACGCTAAGATAATACAAAAATGTCTTGTAAAGTGCCCTAACAGGTTTGATTGGCCAAATTAAATTCATAACGCATTTTTAAAAGTTTTTTAAATTAATTTTTTAGTAAACAACTTGACCAGGTTAAAAATCGGAAAAAAAATACTGGTTCCTGGTTCTGTACCGATTCAGATGGTTTTCAATTTTTCAGTTCGGCAAAAATAGAAGTTTTTTCCGGTTTTTGGTTCGGGTTTTGTTCCGGTTTGAAGCCCAGCTTGTAACACTAAATAAGGCTTATTTGAAAAGCCGTTGCAACAGCTTGTGTTTTTGTTTGATTTAAATTTCCTTGTTGACTACTATAGAAAAAGATGTGTGTGTGTTTGGGCTGGTGGTGACGAACGGTATTTATTCCTATAGTGTTTTTTCCATATTCTATTGTTTTTTATCACTTTTTTTGGTTTTAAACGGCTTTTTAATTACTTGAACTACTACACGCACACAGTACACGAGACCCGCGCACTATGTGCTAAATTTGCCCGATCCCCGCGCACTACCCAATACCCGCGTGTAACTTGAATAAATACGGTAACCGAAAACATTTAAGACTAAACCGTAGTCTCCAAGACTATAATTTCACCGGTTTTTGTACTTTTTTAACTCTTTGATTTTCAAGGGTACTTATCTTAATTTTCTTTACTTTTTCCATAAATTTGTAAAAATTTCATTTCCCTTTTACTGAAAGCTGAAACTGAGGAAAAGTTGGAAGTACGAGGGTGAATCAAAAAGTAATTGAGTCAATTTTTCACAGCAAAACTGTCATGTATTTGAAAAAATCATTATATACATTTTGAACAGTGAACATTTATCTACTTCTCAACATAACTACCATTAACATTGATACATTTATCCCAACGAGACACCAACTTTTTGATGCCCATAGTGTAGAATTCGTATTTAGGTATTGTTTGCACAATTATAGGTGGTTCTACAGAGTAAATGCCAGTATGGGGTGTAAGAAATAATTTCTAACTCCTTTGATGTGTAAATTATTCATTTACATCCTAATCTGCACATTTAAGCCTAAAAAGAGTTCATATATTGTATAGACACAAAATTTTTACAGCATGTCATACTGAGATTGTTTTGACGATGTTTTACGAGCTGGTTTTGCGAGATATATAAGATCCCCAGGTGTTGTGATCGGATGGGCAAGTTTGCGTGTGTTCGCTGGGGGTTTTATGTTATTCTCAGTGTTTTTTCTGCTGTTGTTAGTGATGAATGCGAATGGTATGGTTATGTGTGGTGTTAAGCTTGACTTTGCGTTAGTGGTTTTTTTTTGTTTTAGTTTTTTTTCATTTAGTCTCTGAATCGGAGGCGTGAAAGACGGGATGTTGGTTCATGGTTGGTTTGAGGAAATTGGCTTTTCGAATGTTTAAAGGTAGATTTACCCAGGAATTCACACATGATGCAAGCAACGCAACGCAAGAAAAAGTAACACGACAAAGATCAACCAATTTGAAGCAGTGTTCTGCGCTTCTACGATTAGTTGCGTTTGATCAATCCCCTCGATTGTTGTTCTTGTGGCATGAGGCAAGATCCTGTGATCCCATTGGCCGCATGATGCAATGCAACACAACAAAGAAGCATTCACACCTGATACAAAAAATGACATCCAGAGAACATCCATCACCAACACGTCCTAGAATGACGTTAGTTAGTACGACATTTTTATTATGTCAATCATAAATAAGACGTCCAAAAAAAATCAGCGTGTGTGACATTCAGCCAAAATTAGGACATCTTGGGAATCTTGGATTTCCAATCCCGGACGTAATGTTGACGTCTCTGAGGGTTCTTTCCTTTAGTCCTTGGAGTCTGCTCCGAGAACTCCGAGATCCAAATTTCCGTTTTTTAACTACAGAGCGATTGCCTCTGAGCAGTCTCTGTTGTCGTTTTTTTATTGCTCGGAGACTTTTCTATTGTCTCCCGGCTTTAGATTAGGAGCACAGGGAGAATTTCCCACAATTCCCTTTTCCAAAATGGAGCCGATGTAGAAAAATGGCGGCTTCCAAGTGATGATGAGGTCATTTTGTGAGATATTTTTGGATAAAATTATTAAATTTCGCAAGATTTTCGGAGATTTTATGAATTTCTGAAGTTTTGAAAGATTTTACTGATTTCTATTTACAGATTTAATGGATTTAGTAATCAAAGATTTGGTATTTTCATATCGATTATGTTGACTTTTTATCATCATATGCCATTTTTCCTATCGACATGAGTCAAAACTATGGGATTTATAAACGAATCGATGAGATTTTGATAAATTTGCCACCATAACACTCTGTGGAGCTCCGTGTCACATTCGAGATCGCAAATCTTTCGGAGCTTGCTCTGTTCTGCTCTGGTCATGTGACCTGAGTTCTCTGATCGCGGTGCTCGGAGGACTAAACGAAAGAACCCTGAGACATCGTCCTACACATTGGGAAGTGTATCTTACTTGCTAGTAACAATTCCACCACTAGAGGGCGCAAATCAATTGGGCGATCTTATAGAATAGCGGACCTGCGCATCCTAGGATATGTTCAGTTCAGTATCATTTCCAGACTTGCATCCGCATGAAACAAAGTATACCTCAGTTGTTGTTTACAATTCCACCACTAGAGGGCGCAAATCAACCACGCATAACCAATTCAGTACCATTCAACCTATGAATTGCAACCGGTCATGATCGATCCATCTAAAACACCCATTCCTCAACAAACTTATTGTCATCCTCCAGAGAAAACACTGGTTTCAACACTGCATACAGATACGGGGTCACCGACACCACATTGTTGTTGATAACTGACAGCATTAGCATGTTTCCCTGCACTGGCAGTGGCAGTGGCAACATGATTTGCAGCCTCCGATTGTAAATAGAATTATATTTACATGTCAACCGAGTGCCGACTTGACCTTAGCCTTCAGTTTTAAACCGATCAAAATTTCCATTGGAAACTCATTATGTATGTGAAAGTTAACTAATGCAACTTTAAAAAGAAAATTAGAATTTTACTCATCTAAGAGAAGAGGGTAAATCTTCATTTTCCTAATCTCACACATCGCATTCAGGTATCGATTAATAAAACAAATTATGCTAAATAGTCTTTAGTTAAGGAAAAAATGAAGAAAGAAAGGGAGAAGGAAAAAAATCTGAGAAATGAAAATAAATGACACACCATCTGGAATTTTTTTCGTTTTGGGTTTAAAACTAGAACATCAACGAGATTTGAGAATGTAATTGACCTTAACGGGTCGAGTGTGGTCAGTTGACTGCGTGTAGAAGTTGTTTGTGACTGTTTATGTTGTGTGAAATCAGCAGATGAATAAAAGGTTGAAATTATTAGTGTTGTTTCAGGTTCTGTATAGGAGAAATTTGGTTGTTCCTTGTCAATATAAGCCAATTTCTGGACAGCTTTTCAATATTTTTGTTTGACCGGTCCCTCCTTAGCTGTCTCACAGTTTATTTATACTTGGATCAGTAATGGGAAGATCCTATTTTTTTATAAAAATTGATTCTGAATTGTAAAGTTTGGTCCATAATAGGTACTGTGTAATACAGATAATACAGTAGGAATTAAAGTGAAAGTATGTTAGAAGTACTACAACTACCACAACAATGTTAGAAAGTAAGAAAGTGAGAATGCAGGAGGAAGGAAGGAAGGAAATACTATAGCTGTTTAGAAGCCAATGACAGAACATGCTGTAAGCCTGAATCATGTTATTGGAATACTGTAGAATTAACAGAGATAAGAAAATGTTACATGAGTTTTAATGAATATTGTGTTGCACTGCTACATTAGGTCCCAAAAGTAATCGGACAACACAAACGTCATTGTTTTGGGCTGTAACTTTTTCCTGTGTGTGATAACTGAAAATGGTTACGGTGTAAAAAATTTGAAATCCTCAGGCATTCTTTACTAGATGTAAGTTAAGAAATAAATTTTTGTTCATATTATAACATGGGAAAACATTTTTTATTCAATGTGAGTCTGAAGGAGGCCTACCCGATTTGTTTAATTTTTGTTATTGTATTATCTGTCTGATTATTTTTGTGGGGTAAAATCACATTGAAAAAAGTTACAGCTCAAAACAATGATCTTTGGGTGTTGTTCGGATACTTTTGGGACCTAATGTACTATATATATATGTTGGATTCAAAAGATTTCAACAACTTTTAACAGTAAAAAACATTATTTAGAATAAACTATTTTATAATAAAATACAGCTCTTACAAATGCATTATTAAAATTTACTTCATGACCCACCCAGGAAACAATGAAAGTTGCAGCAATGTTGTAAAAATATTGAAAAGAGAACAGAGAATATGAATGATCAAGCATATAAAAGAAGGACAGATACAGCATAGCATTTTGAACCTATGGTCGATCTACGATCGGCCAATAGCAGCGATTTCTGTCAATAATTTAGCCAATCACATCGCGATAAGGATGACAGGAATCGCTGCTATTGGCCGATCGTAGATCGACCAGGTTCAAAAATGCTATGCTGTATCTGTCCTTCTTTTATATGCTTGATCATTCATATTCTCTGAAAAGAGAAGATACAAATGTTTATGGAAAATGTCATTTTTCAGCTTTATTATGCCAATGTTTGACAACAACATTATTTTTTGTTATAAATCTAATATTCACATGGTATTAAATGTTGCTAAAATGTTCAAAAAATTTGTTTCTGACTGAGTTTAAAATCTTAACGTTTAAACCCCATAAAGATTGTTACTATTCCAAATAACATTGCTGAGCACTGTTATGGCAACATTATCTCAAAACTAGCTTTTAACAATAATTGATGATACACAAGAGTTAAACATTGTGACAACATTTATTCAATGTGATTTTATAACTGCAACATGCAAACATTCCTACAATCTTCAGAAACATTATTCCAATGTTTCCTTGTTTCCTGGGCCAATACTTCCGATCGTGAAATCGCGAGAATTGGAAGAATCAACTGAGGTTTGAACGCAGCTATTGAGAAAACAAAGTAAAATCTATATTGATTATAAATAGACATTCCTGACTCCTGTGTCTAGTCTATGGCGCCACTAGTTCGCATCGAGCTGCATCTGTGTAGATACAACGTAGACATGTCACCTGTCTATGTCTCATCTATGTAGAATCGATGTCAGACATGGGTGGGCAGAGGGAAGCCTTTATAAGGTACGGTAGCAATGTATTTTTTTGAGCTTATGGGAGATCGAGCACTTTAGGAATAAAAAATTACTCAAAAAGTATGTTATTTTAATAGAAACAGAAAATTTCCTTGCCTTCTTCACTTTTTTCTTATAAATATGACATTGATTTTACTAACTTTAAGAGAAAGTCAAAGACAATTTTGTCGACATAATACAATATTAATCGATATGGCACGATATAACCAAATATTTTACGATGTTTATTCGATTTTCGATATCGATTTTACACAGAATGTAGCTGGAGTTTTCGCAAATGATCCTTGCCCAGGGCTTTGCTTACTGCACTAGCCCATTACAAGGTACCGTATACTGCAAAGTAAAGTAAAGTAAAGAAAATAAATTGATGCAAATAATTAAAAAAATATTTCTAATATTGTAAACCACAGGCCACATCCAACTTTCTATTGATACTATTCTCTATGAAAAAGAAATGGATTTTTTTGTGTATTAAATTCCATTCAAGTTTGATGGGATCATTATATTCTTTTCCATTCTATGACCATTCCAAAATGGATTTTTTTTTCAAGGCATCGAATCAATAAAAACTACTGTATAGTATATAGTGCCATGTAGTTTCAAATTTTACAAAAATTATGAAAGGTTAAGTAAAAAGAGCTAATAAATTCAAAGTTTATGAAGGTCAATATTTTCATACTGTTTACCGAGTTAGATTTTGAGAATCCAAGATGGCGGTCACATATCCAAGGTATCAAAGATTATGGCCTATCAGTGGTCTGCCTCGTTTTCAAATTGGCTATGGAATGTCATACTTCCCTAAAAGCGGGTGTATGCGACCAGGGAGGATGAATGTAGCCAACCACAATTTAAAAAAAAAAATATATTTAAAAA
The DNA here is from genome assembly GCA_034695885.1 of Geophilus flavus. Taxonomy (NCBI): domain Eukaryota; kingdom Metazoa; phylum Arthropoda; class Chilopoda; order Geophilomorpha; family Geophilidae; genus Geophilus; species Geophilus flavus. The sequence goes on from JAQFZO010001134.1 coordinate 17,095, forward strand.
AAAATGTATTTACTCCTAAAATTAAGCATTTTAATGCAAAAAGAAGTCAAAATTCACTTTAATAAAATTCAGTGTAGGCAACAATTCTGTACGACTCTGTTTACGACAACAACAAACGACAGAATTTGTCGTTGTCGCAAACACGACATAAAAATTCCGTTATAAAGTTAGCGCAGATTAACATATGACAAAACAACAATCGACATCCACAATCGAATCAACGTCTAAAATGTTCCGGCTGGAGATTTTATTCCACCACCTTCTGTAGGCATCATAAACTGCCTAAAGTCGAACAGAACGTGAAGTATTTTTAACGAGAATGTAACTAAATTCGGATTGGCTGGAGGGCGTATCACTGCACTACTTTAAAGTATTAGTGCTCCACTACGTCATGTGACATTGTTCAGCCAATCCCAGCGCTACGTATATCGACGTCTCTTGTCGAAATAGTGTCTCAAAATGCGCCATTCACCCATAGTTGCCATCATGCAAGCCATGACGCCATTATAATACGTTACTGATAAAGAGCTGGGATTGGCCGGATAATGTCACATGACATACACTACGATTACA
>JAQFZO010001135.1:0-17657 GCA_034695885.1 Geophilus flavus
GACGATGATTTGTTCTTCCTGGATAAAGAAAATTTTGTGAATTTTAATTACCGTATGAAAAAAGTTGTGATGTACTAGTAAAAATATTTTTTAAGCCCGAAATTCTTTTTTTTCTTTTAAATTATTCTATCATTTGCATGGGGAAAATGATAAATGGTATTATCAGTTGCTTCCTTAGGAGCCCATACAGATATTAATTAAAGTAATTAATTAATTAATTAATTAATTAATTAATTAATTAATTAATTAATTAATTGAGGGAGGCCAAACTAGGTGGCAGCCACTTTTGTCTGGTAGCAGAGTCCTGGCCCGCTGCCGGACCCAGAAACCATGGCAAACAGCCAGACTTTTTAACCAGAGTCGAACAAACGAGCCAGTGTCAGGGACCATGCCCGGTCAGTTCGCTATGACCACAGAGAATCCCGTGCGCTGAAAGTAGACTAGGCGCCAAATAGTTTTTGCAGGGTTATTCTTCCGAAATTCTTATAAAAATTTATATTTTTGTCTTTTTTTATGGAACTCACCGCAGATTTATCTAAAATGCGTCTCACCCCACCGACATCGATAAAACCATCTTGGACCAAGAGTGACTGCGTCATGACTATGTCTGCGGTTTTTATGACTTGTATGAACTCGCTCAATGCAGAAGAACTCGACGAGATGACTCGAACCAGTTTCCATTGAAACGTCTTCAAAAGACTCGCCAACGGCTAAAAAAATTAAACGTTAAGATAAGAAAGAATAAAGGAGAAATTCACAGAAACTCACTTTAACTTGGCTCATCAATCCGGGACTCGTAACTAGAATATTGTGCACTTTGAGGTCCAAATCCCTGCCACCGGGCGACGCAATTACGAACGGAATCGAAAATGCGCTGAGCAAACTGGTGACTGACGACAAAACCGTGTTTTCGCCGACTCCGATGACCCCTAGTAGTGGTTTCTTGTCGTCGTCGTCGTCCGTGGAATTCTCTCGATTGTGGAATTTACTTATTATATCAAATATTTGGCGTGTGGCCACCTCTGGAATGCCACAAGTGTCGTAGATTGAGAAACCTAAAGATAAAGTTAGAAAATTAAAACGTGTCCTCCAATATTTTTATTTTCTCAGCAAATAATCCCAAACAAAGCAGTTTACTACCGTACATGACAAACAAAACAAGCTAAATTAGTCAATGCGGTACAGTTTCCCTAAAAGCTCAATCATACAGTACAGTACCGTACCGTACCGTACCGTATATGTTGTTGGGTCTTTTCTCGAGGATACAACAAATCTAGGTCACAGGATTGTCAAATATGCGCAACAATGCGAAAATAGCACATGCACGATAAGCCCAAATACACTTTGAAAATCTGTTGCCCGACTTCCAAAAATGTGCGCAATCGCAATGCCTTGAAATCCGCATTTTCCTGCATTACCTATCCTTTGTTGGGTAAGATTGCCCATGATGAGACAGTTCTTAAGATACCTACCCTCAATGTGCGATTGGGATTGTCCTGCATTTGCGATCTTTAACAACGATTTTCGCATTGTTGCACGCAACCTAGATTTATGGAATCCTCGTTTAGAGAGGATTCAGAAAAGACTCAACAACATACGGTACTTGTATATGATTGGGATTTTAGTGAAATTGTATCGCCAATGCTATGAAATCCAGACAGATGTGAAGACCGGGCAGGAAGGAAGGAAGTTGGGTGGAATTTGGGGGGCCCAGTTTTAAAATACAAAGGAAAAACAGCTTGAAATCCAGATGGATTTTGGTGGACCCAATGGTGTCCAGATGTCTCACAAGTCAGTGTTGACTGCATTGTTTTCGAATGGGAGTACGGGATGAGACTGTTTGAATCCCAATTTTTTACATGCACATACCGTATAGCAGATGAATTTTTTTTTGATATAAATTTTACAAATTGTAAATTATATTTCAATGTAGTAATCAATTCTGTTTGGAACGAATCTGCTTGTGTTGGGTTTTGATTAGATACGTTAGATGGTGCTGCCATAACGTATCTTTTCTTGCATGTCTTTTGTTCTTAGAAGGATTGGTTTGACCATCAGGACAATTTCCCAAACTTCTGGTAAAATGTTTTAACCCACAACATTTTGTTTGTAAATATAAAATATAAAATATGATGTTTTCTTTATAATTTTACACACAGATTGTTGGCAAAAACTCATAAAGCAAACAAAACACTGCTTTCGCCTAACATTCGTGTTCTTGTGTCGTCACAAGTACACGACACATCCCTGTGCGCATTCATCATGGCATCATTTACTGGAAGTCGGCGCAACAATCGGATGGTTAAACAAACTTTATACTGCCGCTCAATCTTGATTGACAGTCGGTCAGTGACGCCTTGTGTCGATTATTTGCCCTAAACATTTCAGTTCGGTCTAGTCTAGTCTAGTCTACAAGATGGCGATGCATTTAGTGTCAAAATGACGTCATCGAAAATGCTAAATCCTGAATCTTAAGCACTCGATCTGACTTGCATTTAGTAATCCAAACTTAAAACTGTCAGAATTGTTAATTAAGCTTATAGCATGAATAATCAACACTAGATGGTGTCAACCACATTTAAAACACCGCCCCAAGCCATGCGAGCATTGATCATTCTCTCTTTATCAATAATCCATTCTTGATAATACCGTATTAGACTCGTTGCCGAATTAATTTACCAAATTTTGGAGTGGAGTCATTTTCCGAGCTCAGGAGTTGAGCAGTCCAGAGAGCGGCCAGGACTTGTTCGGCAGCATTAGGGTTGATTTTGGAACACGTTTTTTCCTCGCTATTGGAATGAATGTCTAATAGAAATGCAATATTTATCTGAAAATAAAAAGAAAATTACATTTTTTTTTTTGATTTGGAAGGGGGAGGGAGGGAAAAGGAAGGGTGAGCCAGTTTAGAAATTCTAGACACTAGTGTTCAGCAGAAAAGTTCTGTAGGGGGTTAATTTTCACTTGACTTGTATTTTTTAAAAAGTCAAATCAACAACAAAAGTTTCAACTTACATTTCCAGGAATGATAAAAGGCAGTGGATCCAAACATCTCCCAATCAAGAAGCAAGTAAAAATAATCAAAATAAATAAATTCCACCTCATTCTTGCTGATAGAACCTAAAAACAAAAAAATAAACGAGTCAATAAAAATAAAACTTATCGTCCTCAACAATCCAGACATAAACAAACCTCCTTCAAGCAAAACAAGTTGGATACAAGGTAATAAATATACCGATATCAATACCAGTGTTAACTAATACCCAATGACTTTTCAATACCAATACCAATATTCATGGAAGTATTGAAAATTATGATACCGCAAAAATACCGATATAATACTGATACCAATACCGATTCTGATACACACCCTCCCCTGCTGCCATAAACCCACAACAGATGCAAAACCAAAAGTAAAGGAACTAGGGGTTATAGAGTAGAGTAGGGAGAACAAACTTCAAAAGAGGGAGGGAGTGGAAACAGCTGTTTATTGCAGCTGCCCTCTTTTTTATGCATACCATACCTTTAGGGTTAAAACTAAACCTTTTATGTCAAATTTTATTATCCCTCTTTTAAGGGTGTGGATTTTTTTTTTTGTCAAATTTATTCTCCACGAAAAAAACAGAGGAAAAAAACTCATTTAAAAATGCATTAAATTACAATTGGGTGTGGTGTGGTGTGGTGTGGTGTGGTGTGGTGCACGAAGGTAATTGAATGTTGAGTAATGGCTTTTTACCCGATATACCGTACCCAACAACTGATGAAAAAAAAAATCGATGAATGCATTAAATTTGGTAATTATCGACAGATGGGGCGATTTTGTGTTTATGTTTTTTAATTTTTTTTTATATTATTAAAATATCAGACGAAAAGAAACTTTTTTCTCAGTCAACAGCTGCTCGAAAAAGCATGAAAAATTCCTCTCCAGTCATGAATGAACGCGACTCATTTCCTGTCCTTTTATTTTACACTCGAAATGATCACTTCCTGTGTGCGTGAGGTGCAGCGAGCGTTTGAAATGGTTTTTAGAGTGAAATCAACTGAATTTTTCAAACCCACGTCGACTTAATTTAAATTTTTATCAATAGAATGCGGCGTCGAAATGAATTAAATTCGAGTTTGTTTTTGTTTTTTTGGTCGATAAACTAAACATAGTGAACTAATTGGATCGCGTTCCAGGTGAGGTGAGATGAGGTGCGTTTCGTGGGGGGGTTGTCGGTTTTTGTAGAAATTATCAAAGAAAGTTTGAGCGTTTTGTTTGTTTTGTTTGGGTGACTTACGGATCGGATCACGCGTTTGTTTTCACAGCCATTTTAAGCCTTCCTGCGGATGTTGTCATCGAGTGCGCCGAGCTTTGGTTGCGGTATTCTTCATTTGCCCCAGTCGAATGTGGGTTCACGTTCCTCACGGTGTGAATTGGGTGGAGTAGTGACAGCCTCGGGTCAGAGAATGCCATTGGTGTTTGGGTGTGACGTCATATTTTTAATGTTATGCGGGGTTTTGGGAGTTTGTGAATTTGTTCGGGAGTTTGTTTGGGTTAGAGTTTGGAGGAAAATAAAGGGAAAGTCGATCGTTGTTATTTTTTTTAACTTTTTGGGAGATGTTTTGGGTTTTTTTTCGGTTTTGGTTGACTTTGTTTTGCGATGGATTGAATTTCTCAGGTTGTCAAGTTGGTGGTGACATCTGATGATAAAATTTGTTATAGTTTTTAATGAATTTGAAGTACACTTTAGGGAGGAAATGGCTTTCTCAAGGTCACATGGTTTTTACAAGATATATGCTGTGATTTTGATTCAGGTTATGGAGTAACTGATCTCGAGTGCCTTGCAATTATCTGCGCCATTTAGTTTCTTCGAACGTTACCTTGAATTTAGTAAATTCACCGTATAGACTGTGCATGGTGCTCCTTTAGCAATGATTCAACAATAAAATATGATTTTTAACAATGATTTTCAACAATGAATATGATTTTTAACGATAAAATATGATTTTTAAGCAATAATTTCAACAATGAAATATCGTATATGTTTTTTAACAATGATTCAACAATGAAGTATATGGCTTTAACAATGACTCAACAATGAAATAATGATGTTAACAATGCTTCAACAATGAAATAATGATGTTAACAATGAAGTAATAGTTTCGACAATGATTCTTTAGCTGACATAAACATTATTTCCAATCCAACAGTGGAAATGCATTCGTAAGTCACCAAAAACCAATTAGAATTATTACCTACATAGTGCAGACTGAAGGAATCAACGTGTGTTCTGCCCGGTCCGGAAGGATCGGGTAACCCGTTGAACCTCTTTCGTGATAGGAATCGGGGCTTGAAATTGTCCCCCGCGAGTTCATCATTGTTTCTTTTACAAAATACCAAACATTATTTTAATTTTATTTTTAAAAAAATATTAAATATTAAACTAAATAAAATTTCGGTCTGTAGATGGCGCCACCGAAGCAACGACTCACAAAACCTTGCACAAAACGACGCATTTCTCGAGTCCGAGCTCGAGTCTTTCCTACACCAACCCGCCATCTATGAACAAAAACGTCGACCCCGATTCCAATTACATTAAATTCTCAGTCAAATAACTTAATCAAATAAGAACATCTTCTTTTGGAAAGTGAAAGGAGAAAGCTAAGTGTGTTTTTAGTATAAAATTTTAAAATGTTGTTTAATCGACGAAGCACTTAAGTGTCATCAATTATGAAATACTACAGTACAGTACCTACTATACAGTAATTATAAATTTCAAATTGCCAGAGCGAGCGAGGTCCTGCCATGCAAGAATCGGGTTCGGCCATCTATTGACTTACACCAACCACTATTACTGTACATTAGCTTATCTTGTCGTCGTCGTCGTCGTCGTATGACAAGTGCAGCAGCTCTGTAGTTGTTTGCAATTCTTCTTCTTCTTCCAACTTGCCTAGATAAGATTAATCAATAATAAACAATTGCCGTCATGATTTATTCAACCCTTCTGACAAATGTGAGTATTGTTCGCACTTCCTTATCCTACATGCTTTTAAGACACGAAATCAACATTCGTTGCAAATACGAGGGGGGAAAAAATCAACGGGGATCGTTAATGTACTGTACTTGCCAAATAAATTAAGTGGATCGATTCTATGGAAAAAATCTAATGGATGCGTCTTTAATATTTTGCCCGATTGGTCTTTCTTGCTGCGTAGTGTTTCTCATTTGTTTTGCAGGTGTAGTGTCATTGTTGGGAATGAAGTTATAAGAATCAAAGATGAGAAACTTTAAAATTCATTGTTAAACCAATAGTTTCACTGTTGAGACATTGTTAAATATAACTTTATTGTTGTGACATTGTTTAATGCAACTTTTTATTGTTGAGAAGACATTTAATCCATTCTTGCTCATTATTGAAACAACGTTTAATCCTTTTTATACCCATTGTTGAGACATTGCTAAAACCATTATTTCTTCATTGAATCATTGGCAAAATAATACTTTCATTGTTAAAACTATAGTTTCATTGTTAAAACTATAGTTTCATTGCTGAATCACTGTTAAAACAGTAGTTTCTTGGTTGAGACATTACATTGTTAAAACCTTAACAACATTGTTCATGAATCATTCTTAAAAACAATCACTTGACTGTTGATTCGCATCCGATGGGAACAAAACTCGCAACTACAGAAAAACAAGTGGCCTTCCTCGAAACCATTTCGCACTTCCGACAACCAAAATCACTCGATGCAACTCTCAAAAAGTTTTTAAAAAGTTGACGAACCGGAATAAAAAAATATCAAAATTAGTTAAGTTATACCGCTCGTCACGACCTTCCTTTTACACCCCACTGCATTCCCACCCGACTGACTTAATCTTGTCGATTTACATAAAGAAATGAGCAAAATTCATGAAAACCAATACGTACCCCAACCGAAACTTAAAATGCTAATTTCCAATTCCGAACCAACCCAACCCATCCTTTCTACTTTCTACCTCTTTAAAACATTTTTTATATCATCATCATCATTATCATCATCGCATAAATCATTTATTAATTTCTAATCTACAAAAAAAATTGAAAAAACCAAAAATTGCAACAAACCGTCGAAGAGATCCTGACACGAGAGAGACCTCGACAGTCATACTACAATGCGAATTGATGAAGCCAAACAAGTGGAGATTGATTGAAGCATGGCGTAATTGGTACTCGCATTCGGCTATACCCTGCGTACTCGCATTCATTCGTGAAAGAGAGTGAGAGAGAGAGAAGAAAATAACTGGATAAAAAATGGAACGTTTTCTTATAGTAGAGAGAGAGAAACTGCGGGAGGGAGGGAGGGAGGGATCCGCCGCCCGCCAGCGAGTCGCCCACTTCAATAATAAATGGCTCGACACCAATCTCAGGTACCTACATAGTACCACTGGCATAGGAGTTAATTCCCTCACTTGTCACGACGGTTTGCTCCCGAATTTGTGCACGGAACCAAAGGAAAAGAAGAGTCATTCAATATTGAAAAGTGCCCTCGCGTCCTCTTCATATTGTATGAGGAGAGAGAGAGAGAGAGAAATGAGCAATTTTTGTGGTGAAACCAAAAGAAAAGCAGATGGGGATTGGGGAATGAAGAAGAAGAAGAAGAAGAAAAAGTGAGAATGTTGAGGTTTGTGTTGTGTGTGATCTAAGTTTTTTAAGTTTCTTATGGATGATAGGTGTAATTTTAGGTTAACAATGATTTTAACAATAAAACAGTTGTTTTAACAATGATTCAACAATGAAACTATTGTTGAAACATTGCCAGAAAGTTTTTCGTGACAAAAAGTTGTTCCGCGCATCTTTTTTAAGTCATTTCCGTTTGCTGAAATCAAAGGCAAAATCAAAGATTAAACGCAGTTATTGTTTCAACAATGAAATTTGATTTTTCAACAATGACCTTCAATGTTACAACAATGCAATTCAATGTTTCAGCAATAAAATGTCTTTTAACAATGAAATAATGTGTGTTAACAGTATTATAACTACTTCAACAATGAAATAACTACTTCAACAATGAAATAACTATTTCAACAATGAAATAACTATTTCAACAATGAAATAACTATTTCAACAATAAAATAACTTCTTTTAACAATAAAATAAAGATCTTTTACAACAAAGCAAGCAAAGAAATCCCTAAAAAACACAATAAAAACTCAATTTTCTCCCCGACCCAACTTTTTCGAGTTTTCGTTGCCATGACGACATGGCGGGAGACCGCATTACATCATTAGAAATCAATTAAGATGCACGGAAGCATGCATTGGGGGAGGGAGAGGAGAGGATATAGTCATACTCGGCAGAAAGAAAACATGAAAACCATTTTGAATTTGATCCCCCAACTCTTTGATGGACTTGATGAGGGTGGAGACAAAACGATCAATTACGGAGTCTGGATCATGTCAATCACGGTCGCCATGGTGATGTACCGAGAGCATCGCCCCCTTCCCACAACTCCCTCAAAGTGGGGGAGGTTGGTGGGGGGGCAGAGGCAGATCTCCATTATTTAATCCTAGTTCTTCCAAGAGATGTTGTCGTCTCCCCCTGCTGGTGCTGGTGATGGAGTTTGGGCTTTTCCTGGAATAAAACTCGCCATTTGTTGATGGTTTTCAAGTCGTTTGTTGGGATGGGAGCGTGTTGTGTCGGAAAGCCAAACAGACACGAATGATTAAAACCAGGCGGTTTTTTTTTGTGTGTGATTATTTTAAGTGTTTTTTAGTTTGTAAATATTTTTCGTTTGGGTTTATTTGTTTGTTTATTTAGTTTTGGGTTGATAGTGATTGATTGATTGATTGGTTGGTTGGTTGGTTTTGAAAGTGATATCTGGTGATATGGATATGGATATGGAGATTAGGTGATGGTTGAGTTGGGGAAAATGTTTTGGACGTGATGTTGGGGTTGGGGTTTTTCTGGTTTTTTGGTTTTGTTTTGATGGGGTTAAATGAGTTTGTGAGATCTGAAAAGTGGCTGATGTTTGAAGTTGCCATTGGAGGGCGTTGTTGTCTGTTATAGGGATGGAAATGGGTTTCGAGAGAGGGGGTTGCCGACATGCCATTAATAGAAATAAATATCTATCGTCCCAAGGATTTAGAAATTTATTGGAAATTCAAAAATCCATTAGAAATGAAATAGATATTCAGAAATTCATTAGAAACCATTGGAAACCATTGGAAATCGCAAAATCAATTGGAAATCCATAATAAATCCAGAAATCAATTGGAAATCCATAATAAATCCAGAAATCAATTGGAAATCCATAATAAATTCAGAAATCAATTAAAACTTGATTGAAAATCCATTGAAAATCCATAATAAACCCAAAAACATTTTCATTACATTTCAAAATTCCAAAAAATCCAAAATCTCGCCTCTACATCATCTCGAAACGACTCCCCCTCTCATCCTCATCACATTTTCTTTTGAAAAACAATTCCATCTCCTTCAATTTGTTTCAAACAGACAACTTCAAACCCTTCGATTCGACCCAAAAAAACTCATCTTTAATAACCCTAAACTACTGTATAAAACACACAATACAACACATCCCCAACTTTTATTTTATTTAACATCAACCCATCACTAAATATCGATCCGACAAAAACTGACCCAAATCTTCTCAATCCATCCCTACGCACTACTTTATCCACCCAAAACAAAAAACCCCAACTTTTTCCTCGTCCCAAAACTATATAGAGCCATCTATGGAGCACCCTAGACAACAATCATCTACCCAAATCTACCCAAAAAAAAGTAACAAAAAAACACAAACCCAGATCAGGAGGTTAAAGATAAACTAATTAACCCCCCCCCCCCCCCAACAACCATGTTATCGAATTTCCACACCCCTATTCATCAACCCTCAATTCAACTCTGAAAAAAAAAATTTGCATTGAAAATGACAAAAGACTTATGTCCATGTAATCAAGCGAGAAAAGCAATATTTCCAACATTAATGGCCAATATAAATTTCCCTCGTGAAAAAATAAAAAATGTAAAAATTGATCATCAGGCAGGCAGGCAGTTGTTGTTGGCAACATTATAAAGCCCGTTGCACTCTATATCGCCTACTAAATAAGGAAAAGAGAGACGCGGGGTGATGCAAAAGAAGCGTCGGGTGTTGGTTCTTTTCGTCGGTGGGATGACGATTCTGCGGAGAAGACGATAAACAAGCAGAAGAAGGGAGAAAAGGGGATGATGGATCACCGTCGTATCAACATCCCGCGTATCGTCTCCCTTCCCTCCCCCTCCCTCTCTCTCCGCCCTTCGGTTCGCATCCTCGTGGAGATGCGTCTGTTGGGAAAGTAGGTCAGACACCATCCCTCGCCTCCACGAACACCCATCATGCCATTTTGGTTGGGGAAGTGGAAAAAAGAGAGGAAAAGTGTTTTGTTTGGAAAAACAAAAATTATTCTGCAGAATTGTGCAGAAAATCGTGTGAGCAGTGTCCGTTCTGCACGAATTTTCCGCAGAATCCATTCTGCGTAATCCAGTATGCTGATATTTTGCGCTGTTTGTGCATGCTAAAATTTGCAAGCGTTAAAACTTCGTGCTGTATTTTGCATCGTGCTGCAAAATGCACGAATCGTGGGTGTTTGGGTGAGAGAAGTGGGTGCATTTCGATTTTCTTGGATTTCGGAGTTATTCCGATTCGATTTTCGACATTTTCGACACTAGCTTAGGATTTTCGACGTTATTCAGCGCCATCCTGAGTAGGTGGATGGGTGAATGGGTGTTGAATCAGTTTTTTTTAACGTATTTTTTTTTGGTTTGTTGGGAGATTGGATGTGAACTGTTGTTGTGAAACGTGGGGTTGAAATGTGAAGTGAAGTGCGTTTTTTGCTTATGGAATGGTTGGCTGGTTTAGAATTTAGGGAAGTCTGGAGATGTTCTGTGTAAAAATAAAACAATTCGTAATAGAAAATAAAATTAAGAAGACAGATTAACAGTAAATTCGAAAATTGAAAAGTTAAATCGTGTCGAGTGTTGTCAAGTTTTGTGTTCACAAACGTCGCAAAACAAATAAAACTCAAAACATACTTAATTTTAATTCCCGATTTTAACATCAGCCAAAACAAATAAAACTTAAATTTTTTATTACGTATTATTTTTACCTAAAAACACAAACATAAATTAGTTTTCAGAAAAAAAAACCCACAAAACAAACAAACAAAACTCACTTCTCGTCACATCATCCACTAGAAAACCCTCATTCTCATCTCGACATCTCCTTTACTCACTCCACGAGACGAACCCTCAAAAATCCAATGACGTCATCCACACAAACCAGACATCACATCCCCAATTGATTTTGACAAACCCCATTTTTCCATCTTCCCATTTTTTCATTTCAAAAAATCAAAGACATAAAAAAAAATTTTTTTTCTTCTCTCTTTCGAACGAATCGGGTTCGTTCACCTGTTGGAAGCCATGCACACGAACGCCACCAGACGCCGGGTCCAGGGGTAAATGCGGGGGACTGCGTGGGTGGGTGTCGTGTTGGGTTGGGAGAAAAGGAAAAGTGGGGAATCGGATTGGAATTTTTCTCTCTTCTCCTTCTCTTTTTTCAATAAACTGTGCGCATTGTGAGGAATTTTCTCTAGTCGCTTTGTTCGGCGTTGCTGCATGGGAATCTGCAGAGAAGCATCCCGGGTGGCGTTTGAATGTCAGTTGCATCGGACACGGTCCATTAAACTCCCCCGCTGACATTTCAACGGGACATTCCCCAACATCAGTCAAGGGGGTGATGGTGCATCGGCATTTAGCTGTTGCTGCCATCAAACTCACTCCCTCTCTATTAATGACACATGACTCACGTCTCTCTTTTCTCTCTCTCCTTCCTCTCTCTCGAAAAGAGTATTCAAAGGGCTGATGAGTCATCTGGAGTTGCAAATGACCAAAACACTCGAAAAACATCCAGTTTGTCTGTTGGGGTTCAATTATGAATGATTAATATGTGATGTAATGGTTTTTTGCGCCTTCTGATGGCGATTTGAAATTGAAATTGGATCGTTTGTGCATTTTTTTGCTTATGGTGGTGAAGTTGATGAAGCAAAATTTTGGATTTTTGGGTTATCGGATTACTCAACATGTTAAGATTTTTTTTGGAAGGGTGGGGTTGTGTTGGGCGGATCAGAGGGGCGGTAGGGGCGATCGCAATCCCCTTTTCCAAGCATAAAAATCCCAAAAATCTTCATAAAATGGCAAAACTTTCAAAATATCATTAAAAAAATCTTCAGAAAATCCTTCAAAATCTTCAAAAAATTCTTCAAACCCTCACAAACTCGTTCAAAAAATCATTCAAAATCATCAGAAAATCATTCCAAATCCTCAAAAAATTGTTCAGAATCGTTTAAAATCTTCACAAAAACCAATTCAAGATTTTTAGAATCATGTCGACAAATTTTCCACTTCATAGACTCGACATTGTTGAGTAAAAACTATTTTTTTTGTCGAAGTTGATTGTTGGTATTTCATTGTTGGTTTTTTATGACATCGGGTGTGTTTCTATTGTTGTCTGTAAAAGACATTGTTTACAATAAATTTCGATTCAAGTTTTAATTTTTAACAATGGCTTTGTTTTATTCCTTTTCTCTTTTGATGTTAAAAACAATTAATTTAGGAATAGTTGTCAACAATGGCCACATTTGTTTAAACGTTTAACAATTGATTGGTGTCGTTTTTTTCAGTTGCTGCACTTTTCCATTCAAAGTTATTTTGCCTTAAAACAGAAAATTGGATCACCTTTCATCTATTGATGCATTACACACCAAGGGTAGTTTAAACAAATTTAAAACAAACCAATATGGCCGATACGACCGAACAAAATGGGGAGGCATCAAGAGACGCCGTAAAATGTCGAAAATAAATTTAAATCGGCAACAATCAAAAACAAATAATAACAAAACAAGAACTTTCGGTTTTAAATCGTTGCGTTTCAAATCAAATAGTGCAACACAACGATCGACTTCCGTTTCGATCAATCATAACAAACAAAGCAGAAAAATTATCGCTTTAAGTCACTCGCACCGCCACATCGCGAACACGACACGGCTAAACACTCGGACTCGACCAAATCACGCCAGTTCGATAATCAACACCAGATGGCGGTGTGTGGTATCGACACACAAACCCCGGGATCACTTCCACCCAAAACACACGGAAACACATTTCAGTTTCGATAACCTCATTAAAACCTAACTCACACGTGTCGGCGCATGCGCAAAAACAAATTTCCGACAAAAATAGTTATTGGCAAAATTGCGCCATTATGATTTTTCAATACGATCGATGACGTACTATATAGGTTGTTAGAAACAAGCAATAACGAACATAACCCTGGTAAAACGTCTGCTGACCGATAAGATCAGGGTAACATAATGGCAGTGTGTGTAGTGGAAATGAAGAACGAGTTTTTGCTGAATTGGGACACGACTCCCGAGTCCCAACCCAAATAACACAGGCCACAGCAGCAGCAAAAAAAGCGAATGGACTATGGAGGATTTTTCGACATAATGTAACACTATTTCCTAAGCTATAAGTAATCTACATTGGATATTGGAGGGTTGGAAAATTGGTTTAAAAAATTTAATTTCCTCTCTAGACGCCCGTCCTTCACCCCATCATCGAGGTTCGACATTGAGTAAATATCAAGGATTCTTGTGGGAGGGAGCGAGTGCGATTTACTCGGGCAAATCTGTGTATAAATTATTTTCTTTCTATGTTGTGATTTGTTGGGATTTTGAGGATTCGATGAGGATTATTGTTTAAAATCCAGGAAATGATTTAATTGAGTGAATTTAGGTGAATCTATAGAGAGTTGAGTCCTCTGATTTGATGATTTGTTTTGATTTTTTTATGATTTATGAAAATTTGGTGAGTGATTGATTGTTCAATAAAACTTCGGAAATCATTATAAATCGGAGTATAACTGAATAAATCTACTGTACAGAATTAAATCTTTGTGAATCAAAGTGAAAATTAAATGTAAATCAGAATAAATCAAACTAAATCTAAGTGGAGGCAATGGAAATCAATGAAAATCAATGTGATTCAACGTAAAACAGAGCGAAGCGAAGTAAAAATAAGTGTGAATCTGAATTAATCAAACAAAATCAGAGTGGAAACTATGGAAATCAATGAAAATCTGAGGAAATCAGTGTAAATCAGAGTGAATCAGAGAAAAACAAATGCAATCAAACAAAAAACCTAAAAAATCATTCCAAACCACACAAAAAAATCACTCAAAATCATCCCAAATCAACATGACCCAAACCCCCCTCCCACACCCTACACACACATACACCCCACCCCCTAAACCCAACACCGAAAACATATTTTCCAGTAACATAATCCCCCAAAGAACAACCTCTTGAATACATCCATCCCACAAAAGACATGTTTCGATCCCCTTAACACCCGCATCACTGGCATCAGGTAGCATAAATACCTCAAGATGAAAACTCAGACGTCACACGAAACCTCCAACTACCTTCGACAACCTTCGGGCTAAATTTATCAACGCCCCCATCTCCCGAAGACCCCGAATCCCACCAAAAACCCCCAACCACCCTCCCTTCACCCATCAATTTCAATGGCCTCGTCTATGGGGAAAGAAAACCAGTTCCACACTTCCCCGCATTTTCACAGCCCCAGTCTGTCTCTCTTTTCCTGCCATAGGGGTCGCGCAATTGGGGTGGGGGTCGTCCAGGGTGCACCGAGTAACTCGAGAGCACGAGTAGAACGAGTTGCGCGCGCAGTAAAGTGGACAACACCTGTGACAGGTGCCGAAATGCGGTTTTGACAGCGTATTTGTGTGTGTGGAAAATGTGGAATACTCGGCTGTAAGAGAGTTTTGGTGCTGCTTCTCTGTATGGCAATTTGTGCGTAATTGAAGTGTTGTCACATGTTTGGTTAATTTATGGCGCCGTTTCGATGCGGTGCATGGCGGGTAAGAGGAAGAGAAAGGGGAAACGCGAGGCTCGGTTTTGCTTTTGATTGGATAATGAAGATATTTGTTTGCCAGAGTGAGTTGCTGGCAATGGGAAGAGTGAATCGAATCGAGTTTAATGGTATTAAGGCGAGTTTTGCTTAAGTGTGTAGTTTGCAGGGGAAGGGAATTTCGTGTCAACGTTTGGCGGCTGATCTAAGTTAGTGGGTTGGGATTTAATTTTGGTGGTGGAATTTGGTGGAATTTGGTGATAAGAGGTTTGATTTATTGTTGCGTTAGATGTGTTGTGGGGCTTTTTGTTGTTCATGGGTAATGCATGAGATGTTATGGATGCAGGGTGTGTGGACTGTCTTACATTTTTTTTAAAGTTTCGTTTGGTTATGATTATGAAAAATCATCGTTTTATGGATGGGTGTTGGTTCGTTGGATGGATGGAGTTTGAATTTTGATGATGTTGGAAGTTAGTGGGAATTGTTGTGTTTGGTTTTAATGGAATTTTAATTTGATTTTTGATTTTTGGGGGGAAATAAGATTTTACTGTGAAAACTCCAGTTTCAATTATGCCAAATTCACTTTGGAATGTGGAAAATTTATTTTTTAATGTAAAAAATTCATTTTCAACATGTTTAATCGATTTTCCAAAGAAAAAATTCAATTTTTCATAATTTTCCACACTGGAAAGCCAATTTTCCACACTGGAAAGCCAACTTTCCAAAAAAAAAAAATTCACTTTTTATTCACCACGTTTATATGATGGATTTTTTTGAGGATTATTCTGCACAACAACAGTACGTACTCAACAATTAGCAAAATTAAGATAATCTTCAAAAAATCTGGATTATATTTACTTGTTACATGTAAACATATAGGGATTGTAAAGAATCTACTTTCAATAACACAAATTCACTATCCCTTCAGTACCACAATAAAAAAATCCAAATTTCCACAAAAAAATCAACGTTACACTGAAAAAACATTTTTCACATTATAAAAAACACAAAAACCCACAACAACACAACATTCAACATTCACCAAAACCCCAAAACCCTAAAACTTCAACATCACAAATCAACACAACCAAACCAAACCCCCAATCTTCCCCAGGAAAAAAAAAATTCCATTTCCATCCCTGCCCTCCCCTCCCCTTTCCTTGGACCCACCTCCACTTAAAAACCAAACCAAAAAACTTCCACCACGAGACAAATGCAACATTTTCAACCTCCAAACTCTCCACCAATCGACTCCCTCCATACAAAAAAACAAAAAATTCTTTTCAATGTTTTTCTTCTTAGTTATGGCTGTTCCTCTCGAGTGTTTCAAACTAAGTTAAGTGCATCGGAGAAAGAGTAACACATGTGAGTCATGATTTACGACCACCAGAAATAACGCCCCCACCTCAAAACCCGAATCCCCTTCAACGTCCCCGACCGACCGGAATCGAGTCGCGAGACACGAGACCGACCGGTCGGTTTGAGCCAAACCAGGACCAAAATCTGACATTTTCCAGCTTTGCGACACCCAAAAGAATTTTTCTTTTTCTTAAAACGAGGGTTCCCCCTACGGCAAAAAAAATACTTGGGCCTAATTACCTAAAATAACAGACCATGTTCGACTCGAGAGGGCAGTAGGAAGGAGGGTGGGGAGATAGGGGGTTTTTAAGTGGAGGGTGAGGTATGACTCCCTCCCCCTTTCCCTAGGCACCCTCATCCGCGGTCCCTACCTTCCCTAAAGTGCACTTGAGCTTCATTTTCTGCTCTGCTCTTTTGACATTTTTTTTTCTTGGGGGTTGTTGACTAATTTTTTTTTATTTGAGTTTTTAGTTTTTGGCGATATTTACAAAGACTGAGAAAGGTGGGTGGGTGGGGATGGGGGTGTTGGAATTTGGGTTTTTTTGGGAAACTTGTTGAGTGTTGAAAGGGGTTTGATGCTTTCCAATTTTCCTAATATTTTTAATTTAAATTTTGATTTAAAAAATTGAAAAATTGGGAATTTTGATTGAAAAATTTGGAAAAAAATTAAAATTTAGAAAAAAAAATGAAATATTTGGAAAAAAGTTGAAAAATTTGGAAAAAAATTAAAAATTTAGAAAAAAATGGAATATTTGAAAAAGTTGAAAATTTTGATTAAAAAATTTGTTTAAAAAATTACAATTTTAGGAAATTAAGAAATTTAAAACTTCAAAATTTTTCATTTTTATTACAAAAAAATTTTTATTCTATAATTTTTAATTTTCTAAAATTTCCATTTTTATTAAAATAAAACCTCAATTTGAATTTTTTTTATTACCTTATTTCAAATATTCAAAAAAATAAGAAATCAGAAAAACCAGAAAAATCAAATTGAAAAATTCTGACCAAAAATCACCAAAACCGGAAAAAAATCAAAACAATAATATAAAAAAAAAAAAAACAAAAAAAAAACGACAAAACACTAGTTGCTCAAATTTCCCCATTTCCACATTCAGGTCTCAGGTGGCGAATTTTCGATGACTTCACATCACCCCTCGAATGCGGCACGCGTCCATAAAGGGCGTGGTCAGATGCATTCTTTATAACGAGGCGGTTACATCAAATTGAGTCCTGCTAATGAGGTTTAGCGGAAGCCAGCTGTCACCAACAGCCAATCGACAGGACAATTGATCGGTCGAAAAAGGGAGTCGGCAAAAAAAGACATTTTTTTATAGGGGTGGGGAAGGG